>KN519974.1:2800-16604 GCA_000787155.1 Scartelaos histophorus | reverse complement strand
TGTGTAGTATGTGTTGTGTGTGTAGTATGTGCAGAGTGTAGTACAGGAAAATACAAGCACTCCAGAAAAAGTAAAGTTGCATGTGGAAGTATTGTGAGGTTTTATTTAAAGATGCATGTAACGTCTAAGGAGGAGTGTCCGCTATTTGCTATTATTAAACATTTCTGCTTTGCATTTTTTCAATTACAGGTGTGTGTTGTAGCCTAAAAATAACTTACAAAGCACAAATTCTTACCACGCACAGGCTTACATCTCCATATATCCAAATTTCTCTCTCCATTGTGAAGTTTGTTTCCGTATTGTGGAATAATGAAGGCAAAACAGAAATACTGACCTGGAGACGAGCAGGTGGTAGATCCTCCACCAGAAAAGTGACACAGTGCACCCTTAAATGACCAAAGATGAGAAAAAAATCATAAAAATTGTATTATGTTATATGTTTTGCTCTAATAAATCATTTTGTAACTGATACATTGTCCAAATCCAATTATTATACTGTTATATTTGTATCTATATTGCTGTTATATACTGTTATATTTGTATCTATATTACTGTTATATACTGTTATATTTGTATCTATATTGCTCTTATATACTGTTATATTTGTATCTATATTGCTCTTATATACTGTGATATTTTTACATATATTCCTGTTATATACTGTTATTTTATTAATCTCCATATGTGTTGCAGGTGTTAATGCTGAGAATGATCTCCACCCAAACTTCCTCCCACGAGTGCAACACCACCAGTGGAAACAGCGTCGCACACTCGGGCCGGGATTACCAGCTAGACTGTAACTTCTTCCTGACCGCTATCCGCCTGGCCTCCCTCAACCAGATCCTGGACCCGTGGGTGTATCTGCTCCTCAGGGAGATTCTCCTTCGAAAGTTCTGCATCATGGCCAACGCTGTGTCCAACTGCTCCATAGACGAACGCAAGGACACTCAGACCAACCTGGATGCTCTAAACAAACAAAACCAGGATGACGAAAGCCTTCAAAAAGCTCAGACAAGTTAAGATGAAGGTTTTAAACTAAACGTATAACTTGAAGATGTCGGATACAGGGAAACCATCGCACTCATTGGAGTAACGGAGTGTTTATTCTGGGCCAAGCGAGAGCTCCAAAGCTAACGAGACTGTGGAGGCAAGAACATTTTCTACTCAAATTCTTCTCAAGTTGGTAAAGCTATTTCCCCCGTCCATATACACAGATCTGCCATAACCTTTATACTGTTGGAAATGTTCTGAGGATATTGTATTGGAACCTTATTAGGGATGGGACAAGATGCAATTTACACAAGCCTAACATGTGAAAAAGTGTCTTGTGAGATTTTTTTTCCACATTTAGCTCGAATTAAAAACAAAAACCCATCTCATCTTGCAGGAAATGTAGTTCTGGTCCCATCCCTAAGCCTTATACACAGCAATGCCTTGTGTATTGTGATTTCTATCTGAAAGAACCAGCATAAATGTCTAATAACGTTGAACCACTATAACTCACCAGGTGGATAAGCCTTCGCTCTCCACATGCATCTGTCGTAAAGACCTGCACTTCAGAGACACAGAGGTACAACTGTCTTATGCTTCATTTTCACTCCTTCAAAAACATACATTTTAATCAAAAACTGTTTTCTTATTGTCCGGCAACATGTGGTATAATGAAAAGAAGTTTTTTTTCACGTCCTATCTAATCAGTGCACCTTCAATCAACGCCTACTTTGTAAATATGTGTAAAACTTGTATATAATTGACAAAATATATTTAAAAAAGAATGTGCAATTTACAAAGGGACTGTGCAAAGACAATGCAAATCTCTATTTATTTGTACAAAAGTAAAACGTCATCTTTATGTATTTATTGTGACATTGTTTTGGCAGAAAGTTTCTTATTCGCTCCCAAGGAAAATATTTGCAGCTTTATATTCCTTCTCAAAACAATTCTAGCCTGAAATCACATCAGTATGTCGAGTTTTTAGCTTGTTAGTTGCTGCTGTTTGGATACAATAATTGGACGATACATGCTTGGCTGTAATGAATAGAGAATCATATGTAGGATTACGAAAATGGTTTAAAAAAATGCAACCACGAAGGGATCGATGTACGATAACACGAGCACAGGATGTCTGTTCTTTCTTAAGCAGCTTCAATGGAAAGAACATGAGGTACATTCAGTGACTGTGGGGAAAACACACAATAGGCGATTCATACAATACAATACAATACAATACAATATGACACAAAGATTACAATATGGCTCATGTGCTAGAATCATTTATATGTATCTATAATTTTGTAACATTTTTTAATCCTCATCAACATAATGTAACAAAAAAAGAAAAACTATGTAACATTTTAGGCAGAGAATTCAAAATGTTTCTTCTTTTTGGTGTAATTACTTTGTTTGGAAGGAGGATATTGCATAAAATGTAGGAATCTCCAGTTAAATCCACCGAATGTATTTGAATAATTGAAGTTAATACCATAGCGTGGAACATTCAATGCAAAGCAGTTTTCATGAGATAAGCAGGTGATGGATCCTGCAGTAGTTGTAGGTTTTTTCATATTTTTAAATAGAAATAACTAACCATTTTTTCACATACTAAAGATTTGATTCTGAATGCGTTTCCACAAAAGCAGACCTTGATTCTACCTCAGAACATTCACGATTTCATAATTTTTTTTCATAACACTTCATTCATAAACATCTTATTGCGTAATCATCTGCGTTTGACTTTGTTTCCATGGCGACGGGTGCAGACTCCTCTCGTGCACTCGGCCCAGAACCTCGTCCGGTCTTGCCTTCAATACTTAAGTGATAATGATGCTAAAGGAAATCATTAGGTAATAAATCACGTGAGGATGTTCTGCTCAGTGTTACTGGTGACGGGTGACAGTGTGTTCAGTGCATTTCCCCATTGATTTTAAAGCCTCCTTACCATAAAGATACAGGGAGAGGGTACATTTATATATATATTTAACCACTGTGCATTTGCTTTTACAGTATAACCTCTTATAGTGACTGGAATTGCTTCTTGTTTTAAGATCCTAGAATTAGTGCAAGAACTAAACTATTTCTCATCAGAGACATTCTGGCCCTCCTAAAGTAAAAGAAAAAACGTATTTTGTGTCCTTCAGTCATGGATCAGGTAGAAAAAATCAATTCTATCAACAAGATGAAAAAAAAAAACCTTGTCCAGCTGACAGAATTTCAATTTTCTTTTGCCAAAACTGAAAAATCATTCATAGTTTTTTTACAATTTGCTTTTAGATGCAAGACTTGTTCTTAAAGTTGCTCTACATAAAATTTTTGCCACATGTATAAACATAGAAATGCTATTGCTTTGAATGTTCCACAATATTTCATTCAGCTTAATCTCTAATTTAATACAAGTTAGATACTGCGCTGTAACCTCATTCAGTGTTGAACATTGCAGGTTATAAAATATGGAAGGAAGCAGCCAGAAAAGCTCCTTTTTTATGCCAAATTGACTCTTTTCAGCCTTAAGCCATGTTTCAGTGCTGTTACGTCCTTAAAAACGTATCTGGACGTCTGTTTCGTTTCATTCACACGTGTCTCATAACTAATGACTAATCCTGAGTAATCTTTTATTATTAGTCTAAATCTGCAAACTCAAAAGGCTCAGTTCCGCCTTTCACCTTTTGTTCAGCAGAGATTGGCGATTCCAAAGCTGAAATTACCCAAATGGAATTTAAAAATGACTTCAAATGTGGAGAAGAAGTGCAAAATGTGTGTGTTAAACATGTGAATCAAACAAAACACGACTCCAGTTTTGTTTTTGACGAGGAAACATTACAACATAAAGCTGAAAATAGCAGCACACGAGTCCCTTAAGAACTTCTGCCTCTGTTTTTCTATCCCACTGTAATTATTTAATGTATATTGTGCCCTGCCTGCTCTGTGACTGTGCATCCTTCACTCTTATTTCACCTTTCGCTCACTCCCCGCATCGGTTAATATACTCACTTACAGACCAACATGTGGCATTTAATCCATGTCATTAAAACTGTGATTAGATTCATTTATAAAACGCCTCAGGATATGGGCAGTTTACAGCGTCTCCGCCGTTTTTTCCACGTGAATGTACAGCTCGGTAATGAGGTCCAACGCGGAAAACGTCTCCACCATAATTAGTAGCATAGATTTTCACGTCTCCTCTGCGGAAAACTGGTCTTTAATTAGTCAAATAATCTATTGTAAAGTGAGGGGTGATAATCCAGCCTTTGCTTTTGGTTGTTTTTTCCTTTCTTCAATCTTAGCGACGTTTTTGCATCACTATAATAACTTTGTAATAGTTATTTTGGATTTTAAACCAGATTCTCTACCTGTTGCAAACATCAGGATTACTTCAGAGGCCTTTGCAAACATCATCCAGGATTGGAAAAGGCACTTAAATTAACTTGTGGCTCACTGTGTCTGCCATTAAATTGTGATTGGAAAATGATTGTACAAAAGCTCTGCCAGCTGGCTCTATATATCACTACAAAGATTTACTAACTGCTTTGAATCGTCAATCAGTATGCTAATGTAAAGGTAAAACTTTTTGCTTTTTGAGAGGGTCTGTCACCGGCTTCTCTGCAGAAAAGTTACACCTTTAAAGACGGGAACAAGCTGCGGAAACGGTGCTAATCAAACCGGTGTAATAACATAGTGAAACTGCTCTCGCTGTCGATTTAAAAAGAAAAAATCCCGCGTTATAACACAATGTACTGCCTTAATAAAGCATGAAGTAAGGTCTAATTCATAATGATATAGTTTAAGATTTATTAAGCCAGTTTTTCATGTTTTTTTATCAAGTTTTATCAAGCGTTACCAGGATACTGATGCCACGAAGAAGCTCTATGCCGATGTTATTTCTTAATTTATTTATATGCTTAGTTTAGTATGAAATTGTGCATTTTCTTCTTTTCTTTCTTTTTTTTGCATTAACACTTCTGAGAAATGGTTTTCAAGTAGAACAGTGTAGAACAGGTTCAGCTCCTCGTTCTTTCTCTTCCGAGGCTGCAACAGAAATGCCTCGCCGTTTAACCATATGTTTTATTCATTATTTTTACGTCAGATGCCTTTCCCTAGATTTGCAAAGTTTAGTTTCACTTTCACGGTCACTTCTGTGTTCAAAACGTGCACTTGTTTTTGTCCTTCGAAGCTTCTGAATGTGAAACTCTACACTTGGAAACCTGAGACACGATTCTCAGATGAGGGCTAGTATTTCCACACTTTTATTCTTTTGACGCGCTCCAGATACTGAGCGTTCCGTGAATGTTTGCTAAAGTCGCTGTAGATAGATATGTTTGTTACCAATGCCCTTATGTAATACGTTCCTCCAGAGTTATTCTAATGTGTGTGTTTTATTCGCTGCTTGAACTGTTGAAAAGAAATGCACTTTTGATTCATTGATTGGCGTTTGTGCCAAGAAAGAATGTCCCTTGTCTGACTAAGAGCATGCGTTCTGTGTGTTTTATCTTTTATCTTACAGTGTAAAACGGACCATAAACTGAACCTCTACATTTTGCTAACTGTATTTATTGTATAGTCATGTGTAAAATATGAGACTGAAATAAAGGAATGTGACTTTTTCTGTATCTCTGTGCCTAAATGTTCTGCTTCAGGGAGTCAAACCAATGCAGTTGTCCATTGTGAAGTTTGTGTTGTTGGTTTCTGTTGATTGTGGCTCAATAAAAGATGTTACTGTCACTCACTATCTGCAGAGAGAAAGGCTGTGATTTCAGTGTCCCGAATTAGCTGCATTATACATACATCAACCACTATTATCCTGTGGGTGTCAGAACTGCTTCCAGGGCTTCAGTTTGATACGTAAGATTTACATAATGAGTGGGATGAGTGGGTGTCACATTTTGGAGGCCTCTAGTCATGATAAAGGTCGGATTGTGCAGTAGATCACAAGGACCTGGGGATACTGCTGCTACCACAACATAATAGCAGTAATTCAGATAATTCAAAAATGCATTTTATATTTATTTAAACTGAACGTTGTTTGTTCATCCTTCAATGTGCTGGTCAGTCACTAGGCAGAAAAAGTGTCTGTGAAGGATAAAAAACAGACAAATACTCATAAAAGTACAAGGTAGTGGGTCCTTGAATTCATTTGAATGCAGAGTTAATGATGCACAAGTATTAGTGCCTTGTGGGGGTGTGGATGCTAACTGAAGGTACTGCTCAATCTGAAGCTCTGTTACTCAAATTAGATTTAAAATAAAGATTAAGTATCAGATTAACACAATATGACTTGAGCTGATTTGTGCTCTTAAATAAGTCTCTCACATAAAATTACATTCACAGGTTATCTAACATTAGTTTAGTTTTTCATTCTCACCTTTTTGTTTTAAAATCATACACTGTTTTCATGGAGACGCTTCCATCCACTTTGACTTTTGTCTTGTATTGGTTGTATTAACCTGCTCCACATGATACTGGTGTTTTTATTTTGCAGTTTTGTCTTTCTATTCCTAATATCAAACTTGGCTTCAAATTTGCGTCTGAAACTGCCTCATGAGCTTCATTTGGTGCGAGTCGAGCACTTTGGGTGACATCACACTCCCATAGTCCACATCTTTATATCTTAAAACCTTTTTGGCAGTGTTTGCTAATGTGTGCATTGTGTCTCCATAGTAAGTACATGTAGATCCCCATGATCACCATACAAAAATGATCTTTTGTACTGAACATTTACATAAACATTTGCAGCAGCTCACATCATTTTACTAATTCAAACTAGTCTCTTTACGCCCATATTTGGTCTTGCACAGTTACAGATGATTTTGCATTAGGCTTAGAGCAGTTCAGTCATGCGTTCCATCACCTCCCAGTCCCTCTCCAGGCTGCAGGTGCAGTGAAGACATGATTTAAAGTTCTGCCCACTCACTATCAGTGCAAAATGAGCCTGAAGAAGTGAGCAGCACTTGCAGCTCTCAATAAAAGCTAAAGAGCCATACGGATAACATCTGAGAGTGATTTTAAAGCTTTAATTCAATTAGTCATGAGGAGTGTGTGAAATAAGCACCTGCTGATTTTTATAGGAGACGTTTCATTGCTGAGTAAGGCCCCCGTCTGCATCTGATAAACTCCGTGGGCCTATTAAACGTTATCATCTCGTTATTCATACCTGTGGGCAGCAATGGACCAAACCAGGGCAGAAGCTCCACAGGCGCCAATCAAGAAATCCACTTATCTCAAAATGGTTTTAAATAGAAAGACAGATAAAAAAAAGAAGTATTGACCTTAATGGACTAAAGTGCTCTCAGTTAAATGATTAGTTATAATGCTGATTCAATTGAGCAAATGATAAAAAAATAAAGTCTTTTGTGGGTAACCGTGTGCGAAGGTCATTAAAATAAACTGGAGTGCATGAAGCAGGTTTAACGGTCTCTGTAGTATATCAGAAAAGAGGAGAATTATATACTGCCCATTAACATACCCTGTCCTATAACTGGCAAAAGTCTTTGCTGGGGCCTCCTCCCGGTGGAACATCCAGGGAGACGTCCAGAACTCATCTGGAACAGAGGCTTGTGTCACTTCAGGTGCTTCTCTCGAGGATCAGTGGCTCTACTCTAAGTTTCTATCATCCACAGAGAGAGAACACACAAAGACAGAGGAGCTACATGGAAACGGCAACATAAACAACACTTATGGGCTGCTCATAGCTATGTCTACTAAAGGACACATATTGTACACACTGTACAATAAGCGGTAAGTACCCACTAAGGCTAACAGGCTGTGATAATTGAGAAAATTAAAATTTTAAGTAATTGTAGAAACAGCCACAGCGGCAGTCAAAGCGATATACTACATGGGTGAAGTTACAGTTTATCAAATGACTGCAGTGAAATGTACTTAGGCCACTGGAGTCACTGCATGTGGTTGCTCTGTGGATGCAGTAGTGGCCTGAGCCACAGTGAAATGTGACTTTGGATTGGAAGAAGAATGCATTTTTTAGCCAGGTAAGTCATTTCAAACAGTTGTCTGCTCAGGGTGAGGTGCTTCTCGCTGCTAAAAGAGAAGAGTCTGAGGAGACTGTAGAAAGGGCTGTGTCACTTTCAAGAATGGCCCAGTTTTTATTAATAATGTGTTTTATATTGTTTGTGAGGTTGCTGTATTGCAGAGACAGAAATGGTAATAAGGCTTGGTCAAGGTTTCCTTTTTGTCTGTTTCTCTGATGCATTTCGCTCTCTTGGTGAAGTCTCCGGAGATACTGGAATATACCATATGGAATAGTGCAGATGAGACTGTTGGGTGGGAGCTGTCAGCCTGGAGGATCCTGATAGGATCAGTTGATTTTCTATAGATGGATGAGTGTAGCCATCCTCCTGAATCCACCATATATTTGTTGATTGATTTGTCACTGTAGTCCAGAGTCAGCATAATGTTCATATATTATACAAGCCAGTGAAAACTATGGCAATCTTCATTTTGCACACCGCGTTCAGTTTGATTGTTTCTATATGCACTTAAAAAGGACAATTTAGTACAAAAATCTGAATTAAGACAAAGTACCAACACCTATATGGCCACTGAAATATACTGCAAAAGGATGGTACTAAAAGAACAGAATTTGATGTAGGATGTGTAATTTTATGTACTTTACAGAGCTGACCCTTATTCCTTCCACCAGTTTTCTTACAAAGATGAATGCCTGCTTACTCTAAATGGTATAATTGCTCCTTCCTGGCCTCTCAAAGGGAGTAGAGGCACGACTTAAACTGAATTAATCAGAAGTGATGGATGCTGCCTATTACTATTTGTGTGCTTTTAGGCCCAGCTTTGAAGACACAGTCCAGGCGAGGCTGCCGTTTTATTCATGAATAAGTCTTTGATTATAGGAACAACGTGGAGAGGTTCTGTGGCCAACAGAGGTAACTTGAGTGCTGAACAATAGGTGACTCTTATGACTTCTACTGTATGTCCTTCAACTAAACGCATTATGAACTTAAACAATGTGACCGTCATAACGATACTAAAGACCCCTCCAGAATGACAATGTCCACAGAGCCTGTATGAGTAGCTTTGCATTATATAAATGGCTCTGCTTTGTCCCGTGGGACCAGATTGTATTTATATTCTGTAATAAAACTGATGAAAGGGCTTCAAAGCTCATTTCTGGAGCAGGCTCACTACAGCGTCTTCATTAATATTGCACAATCCAAATGTAATTCACATAACTTATTAGTAAACAAGTCTTTGACACCTTTTCACATACAGAGAGATGAATTTTGATTGAAATATAAATGAGTTCTGGCTGTGCTCCTCCATCAAAGGTTGGAGGTTCAAATTCTGGTTCCTGCTTAAACATCAGATCCCTTGTCCATCCCTTATACTGTTGTTGTATACCTAGTGTGTGTGTGTGTGTGTGTGTGTGTGCGTGTGTGTATGTGTGCGTGCATGCATGTGTGTGTGTGTGTGTGTGTGTGTGTGCGCGTGTGCATGTGTGTGTGTATGTGTGTGTGCGTACATGTGTGTGTGTATGTGTGCGTGCGTATGTGTGTGTGTATGAATGCATGAATAGTTTGTGTATATAAAGTGCTTTGAGTGCCTCGATGGTAGAAAAGTGCTACATAAATTGCCCATTTAAATATTTTAAACTGTAAAAGCATAAAAACATATCACAAAGTTAAGTCCCTGATCAAATAGTGTCTTTCCTGATCACTTTCCAAAGTGCACTGCGGGAAGCAAGTGCAATATGTTTTACACAGCGGACATTTGGACGCCATTAAAATTACTTTAAGTACCTGCTACACACTGGACCATGTGCTTATTTATGTGAAAAAAGGAAAACCAAACTGATGCATTGGTCTGATGGTGAAAAACGCCCCTCACCATGTTTCAAACTACCTTGTACGAACTGATTTACATGATACATTTGCTGTTACCTTAGAGACAAACATAGTCTATCTTCCTTGTTCTGCCCAGTGTAATAAACACTACTGTCCATCCAGTTGTTTGTACCTTCTGTTGCTCTGTCCGTAATGAAGCTATATATCTGTCCGCTTCCCTAAGTGACGCCAGTCCAGCAGTAACACTCCCCTTTGATCAATACGAGTCCAGGCAGGTGACCAGGCCGGGATCCTAACCACTGCAGTCGGGGCTCTCCTGCTCTATCAGAATCATGGAAAATTAGCACTGCTACATAGTACTTGACAATTTAAAACATAATACTATATCTTTTGATCAGTAAAACACCTCAAAATGTTGCCTATAAGATAATAAAAGTGTATCTTTATTCTTCCCACAATGGAGGAAATTTCAGTGTTGCAGGACCAAGCTCAAGAACAGCAGAGGAATAGAAATATGCAATCCAAAATCACAAAAAAAAGTAAAATACGCTTAAATTTTAGTTAAAGTTTAAGGATACTTTGAATTCAGATGCAAAAACATGTAAAAATAATAAATTATAACGCTGTGATAACAAAAGCTATTCCATACAGTATGTGGCTATGATGATTATGTTTATACAGGAAACATAAACCTATGAATAGCCTGTCTGATATTCCCATCTTAATGTACTGAACGTGATGATAACTAATAAAAAGAATTGATTAACTCATAACCACAGACAGCGGGTCACATGTGAGTCAGAGGAGATGATTAGATGAAACAGGCACTGATAGCGGAGGTGCTTTTGGCCTTGGCCAGAACGCCGGAGGCTTCAATCGATCGCACAATGATATGAGATCTGACCAAGTCTCACACACACACACAAATATTTACACAATAAGTTTTATTAAAGCTGTAATATAGACCGTAAATCAGATGGAGTGTGGGATGTTGTTTTGTCTGTTTGATTAAAGTGGCAATAAAAACTATGATCTACAAATGATAAAATTTATATGGTTTATAACAAAGTAAATAGAGTAATTAAAGAAGTTTATGCAGCAGCTATATATATATATATATATTACCAGTCAAAAGTTTGGACACACTTTTTCATGGTTTTTCTTCATTTCTATGATTATTTACATTATAGATCCTCACTGAAGGTAAAAATATGAACAAACAAACAAATATAGAATACTGTAAACAAAAAAACCCCCAAAAAAACTAACTCAAAATAAAAATAAAAAAATACTCAAAACTTGTTTAAGATTTCAGATGAAGTGAAAACCAGGAGATTTCATCAAGTATAAAGATTTTTTTCTTTTTTCCTGCAGACATCTTTCTCCACATATTTAATGTCTTGTATGTATATTAAATGTAGAAGGCATTAAACATAAAAAGGTGCTATAGCACTACTCTCTGACTACCCTCTGTAAAATACTCCACCATACTGAGTAGATCTGAATAGGCCTAATGACATTTTAAAGGTGACCTGTAATGTAAAAACAATTTGTTTGAGTTTCTAATCATGCTTTAATAGTGTTTCCTCATTATTAGTTTACTCAGAGTTGTATTTCAGTTGATTCGTGCATGTCTGAGTAATCCTGCATTGGCAAAGATTCAATCCTCAAGTGCTGAAACTTCAGTTTTCACCTACTACCTGTCTCCACCCACATAAACTCAGACTCTGGGTCATACATGAAGAAACCCCCGTCTGTTTCCCTGTCTCCTTTGGCCCCTGTGTTCCTCCAGGATTAGGATGGCACATGATTTTTACACATGACACTGAGTATCACTGAGCTGAGCTGCTCTGTTACTGTGGTTACACATTTCACTGATGAAGCTGCTCCTGCCAGGCTACAGCCGTTCCTTTGGCTAAATGAAACTTTAATGGGTTGGAGTGAGCTTGTAATGCACCATTTAAAATCAAATAAACAAATCACTGCTGTTTGGGGTTTACGGTTTCAGCGCAAAATTATGAAAAATGTCACCAATTTCATGAAGAGAAATAATGAACTAATCATGTTTTCACTTAGGTTCTAATGTTTCTCTCAGTTTGAGTTGTAGCTGCTGGAGCGAGAGAGACAAGTTTATTTCCAGCAAAAAGGTAGAAATAAACATACTTTAAAGATACACATGCGATTATCCAGTTAACTTGAAGAGGGAGAAGAGGTGTTCTCCATTCAGCTAAATATATTATATGAAGGGTTAGGGTTTGTGAACCACTCCTGGATGCGAGGAGGCAATTCTGAGACTTTCTTGATTCATGTAATTCAACCCCACATGCCTGTATTTTCTATGGCTTCCACTGCCCCTACTAATAATACTCCTTAAAACAACTAAATCTGTAACTGAAGAACTATATGCCACATTCAAACATTTACCAAACAAGATCCACTTGAAGTTTGTTTAACTTCCAAACTTTTGATTCCGATGTGCTGGCCAGGAAAATGTCTTCGTCAATATGCCCAGAGTCTGAATCAGCAGGTTGGCTGGGATTGTCAACTCTGAGGGAAGCTGTAACGGGCGGCTAATTATGCCTGCACAAAACGCCAAAGAAAATGTGTTTACGACAGAAAGTCAGACCTGGTTTTTGTAAACACGTTTATTTATTTTTTTACTTTAAAGGATTGTATAACTTTTCCGTTAGATGCTTTTTTCCATAGAAATGTTATTGTGTTGTCTGGAATGTTTCACAGTTAAACCTTTCTATCTTCATGGAGATCAAGCCAGACAAAGTTACAGGTCATATCTGTGAAGAGGCAACCCCACCCACTGTCAGAAAGGTATTTTTGAACTCTAAAAACACCTGAACTTGGAAAAATGGGTCGTAGCGCTGTTTAATATAATAATATAATAAAATGACATCTCTATAGAAACAACCAGGTGGTGTGTGTGTGTGTGTGCGTGTGCGTGTGTGTGTGTGTGTGTGTGTGTGTGTGTGTGTGCGCGCGTGTGTGCGTGTGTGCGCGTGTGCGCAAATGCAAGTTGCATTTATGAGGATTAATTTGATAATTGAGGAACTAAAGTGCTGTCGCCCAACCCAAAATGTCAGTAAACCTCAAATCTGAATATTTTAAAAATTAAGTGAAATTTTGGCATTCTGAGGAGAAAATCTCCATGTGCATAATTATTGGGCAACTATCAATGTGCAGAATAATTACGCAACTAAAAAAAAATATGAACATTTTCCATTCTCAGAATAGTAAACAACTCAAAATTTACAAATAAACTTTTCTGACATTTAAAAAAATATTAAAAGTGACCAAAGTAGTCTCCTTTTTCTCAGTAATGGTCATGTGCTTTCCATTCAAATGCTCTGTCAGTTTCTTAATCTCGACAATCAACTTTTTATGCAGCAGCAGCCACAGCCGCCCAGACTCTGTTCATAGAGGTTTCCTGTTTTCCTTCACAGCATTTCTCTCGTTTAAGAAGAGGAGCATGATATGATCAAAATGCCCACTTGCCTGATAATTGTGCACACAGTGTAAACCCATGATATCACAACACTCTACAGACCAGTCACATTTCATATAGATGGGCTTGGCAAATAAATATGCAGATTTTTTGTAACATAGCCATTACCACTGAATCACTCGCTCATATAAGATAAATGTTCATGTTTTTGTATGATTGTAGACTATATTCTTTTTATTGCTCACAACTGCTCACAGCTCCTGCCGTCCCTGTAATAGTCATCGGTGCAGTTTGAACAGTTTGACCTCAATCATCACATTCATGATGTTGCAAAACCTCCTTTTACACAAACAGATTAGTTACCATCTGTATTGGTGAACACTGCCAGACTAAAGCCCAGTACACAACCTTTTAACACTTCATTTATATTCAATAGTAAAAAGAAAAGGACATTGTAAACACTTCTTTATGTGTCCCTATTGAGCACTGCACAATAAAAGACCCACAGTAAAAGACAAGCACATAATAAACTGAATTT
>JACN01031534.1:0-14398 GCA_000787155.1 Scartelaos histophorus | reverse complement strand
GAAACATAATGAAATAAAAACGTTACTTAGTTCTGCTTTAATATTAAACTTTTGCTTATAATGAATGGTCTCTTATATATCTGCAAATTGACTGATTTCATATGAAGAGAATTATGGGCATTTGTTCCACTAGCAGCCTTTGACATTAAAGAGGTGACCACAACATTCTTCTCTACTATTATGTATTCCTTCACTTCTAAAATAATTATGTTTTTGTTTGCACTCTAATCTCTGACAGCTCACACTAATAAAATGTATACTGTGATTTACCATTTTCACATTTGTCAGGAAACTTTATAATGTGACATTGGCAATGAAGCAGCGTTGTGTTTGTGGAACATTGTGTCCCATGGCTGCTGTGGTGTGTGGATGTGCTGTCTTGTTTTGGTGCTAATAGACTGTGAGTGTCTGAACTGCCACATCTCTGAGGTGTGCTGTGGAGCTGCTCCTTCTCTCAGCCATAAACAACTCTCTCCTTCTGCCTATTACTACACTTTAAATATTCATAAGGTGCTTTTATGACTAACGTGTCAACAGGGTATTTCTTTAATAGTACACGGATGGCAAATATTGTGAGATGCGTTCAGGAGAAAATATCACAGATTGCTGCATTTAAAGCCGTTTTTTTTAGAGGTACATATGTTTACAAAGCACACCTCATGAATTTTTAGTACAGTTGAAATTTAGGGTACATTGATATTTTGGAGTTTACAAATGTTGCAGGCATGAGGAAAACCTAACTCCTGGCTTCAGTTTGATTTGATCGAGTCTCCATGGAGATGTAGTATGGCATTAAACTTATCCATCTTGCATTTACTCAATAACATGCTTTTTTTTTTTTTAACTGACAAACATTCTCACTGTTAGTGAGCTTATCTCTGCAGAGATCGGACATGTAACTTGGCCCTGTGGTGACAGGCTGACTCCAGTGAAGAGAGAGGTGAGTGTAATGCACTGCTGTGGAACATTCCAGGCAATATCGTCATAGAGATGAACAGATGATGGACCTTCCACCAGAAATGTCACACAGTGCACATTTAAGGTACCACCTCCATGTAGTAACTTGCTTGAGTTGGGGGCGTATCTATGTTACCAAATCTCTATGTTCCCACAAACCAGTTTTTTCACATTTAAAATACAGTTTTGAAAGTCCATGACCCCTCCCTCACCTTGTTTCTAACCTTAACCAGAATCTCAAAACCAGGTCTTAACCCTAACCATAAGGCCAATCATACAACCCACCAAATGTTGGAGCGTAGAGCTCTGGGAATATAGACAGGACCTCTTGAGTTTAATTGTCCACTACAATAAAAGAGGATGAAAAAATGAGTGTACTATGCCGTAGTCTGAGTAATCTGAGCATGTGAGTGAATGAGAGGGGCAGGTTTCTCATTCAGCAAGCTAGTTTTACATGTACAGCAGGGAAACTGCATAACTGTCATAGTCCAATTCAGATCTTCCCAAATGCAGGTAAGAACACCTGCTGGAGGTGTTGGAGGTCACATCTGGAGAAGCTGGTACGAGTTTGTACCAGACCTGCCACATGTAACAGTGCAGTCCAATTGCAAACAGCCAAATGGTCAATGTTTGGTCCACTGCATTAAACTGAAAGTAAAACTAAAGACATCTGAATGCCTCGTAGCTCCTGTTCGCACCTGTGTATGTAGACTGGGACAAGAGTCGCCTGACCAGCAAGTCCTATGTTCTGTTCTGAGTGGATGATAAAGCGTGAAAAAACTCTGTGATGATTCAACCACAGCTGCTAATTTGTAACACATGTTCCTCAAATGCAGAAGACTTCTCCTCTCCCAACATTCAGAACAAAATATATAACTTCTTTTGCCTGAAATAAGTAATGGTTTTGTGCTTTGATTGTTGATTCTGTAAAAATCTCTATGTTTCTCAGTCCTTTATGTAGATTTTTCTATATTTTTGTACAATGGCATGTATATTGTGAAAATATTGTATCAAGGGATTTGAATATCATTACATCTCCAGTAGTTTTGAGTGCATGTTGGACCAGGACTGTCCTTTACCACCTGTCGAAGTTGATAGAAATGGACTTGTCCTGTCTTAACTAGTGTAAGTACCTGACAAAGTGATGGAGTTCACATATTGAAAACTATTGTCTGTAAGTGAAGACGGGGAGTGATTTTGGAATCCTCTTGTAATTTATAAAGTCTGACTTGGATTACCTAGGTTTATTTTTGCCACATTTTGAAACTAAATTGTTGACAGTTGAACATTTTTAGTAATACTGGTGATACCACAAACACTGTGTCATGACCAAAAGGAGAAACCAAAACTTTAATGGCTCTGGGCCTCTGTGCTTGCTGCCTCCACCACGCAAAAAGGTTTGATTTTACTGGCTGCATGGATCACACTGATTGACAACAAGGGATGGACAGGTAATATAAACAAACAGGAAAGAATCAGATATCAAAACAGTGAAATGTAAAAGGCTGAGAGGCCGAAGAGAAGAGAGAACAAACAGGACATTATCAGACTTGCTCCTCATTCTCCCTCCTCTGCCCATGATGGCCACCTCCTCAGATTGATAAGCTCCGCTCTGGAGCACTGCAGCGATTCTGCACCGGGTTAATTAAACATTTACATACAGATGCATGGCCATCTTTTGTGTAGGACATCCTTTATACATCAATATGCAGTTTAATCTGAGTGCGATGGGCGCAGGGGGCGGAGGAGGGGGCGCTGGCTGCTAATTGGCACCATGCTGACTGCTGCTGGGGACTGAAGCAGGACTGGAGTGTTGTGTGCTGCTCTGACAGGGAGCTCTCCATCCGCCTGCCCTCACTGTGAACCAAAACTTATCCTGCGCCTGTAATGTCCCTAATTCTGCCATTAAGGGAGATAAATGCCACTGAAAATGAGCCATAAAGCTGGAGGAGCAGCAGCACAGGCTTGTTTGGGGATCATTCTGTGAATATTTGTGTAATATTAGCATATTCACTTTATACAGACACACTTAAATGTTCGGAAGTGATTGGCTTTCATTTGGTTTCAGTAAATGAGCAGATTTAGTGCCCTCACACAGACATGGGACTTCAGAGCGGAGTTTACTCTACGGGCCATGAAACATACAACATTACCAGAATAATCAGACCAACTTTGCACTCAGGGTGGGGCTGGAGTCGTCAGATTGGGAGGTTTGGGAGAAAATATGGTGTCTCTCGTTGGTAGTTCTGAAATCTATGAAGAGAGTTATGACACTCCACTGTACAAAACTTCTTGCTTCCATTTCTGTTTTTATAGCTTGATATAAACTGCTTCCCTCCTCAGTGCACTGGCAGATTTCCTCTGCTGGCATTATATATATACATGTATTCCAAGACAGCTAAGGTCTTTCAAGTCTCCATTAAAACAAGCAGATGATGCCAACAGGCCAAGTTACTGGTCAGATCTGTGTCAGGAGTGTATGCGTGTTACTCAAAGAACTTAGAAATTCACTCATAATGAATATATTTCCATCCATTGACTGTCTTCCATTTTATTGGGCCAGGTCATTGAAGCGGCAGTCTGACTATATTTAATTATATGACAGAAGAAGAAGAAATGTACAACAACAAAACCGATTTTAAACAAACTGCTATTATGATTTTTTGTGCAAAGCTGTCACTCATGTTGCCTGCACTGTTTCTGTGCCGACTCTTTTATTGTTTCAGGCTTAACCAATGTAAAAATGCATAACAATGAGGATGAAAAATGTGGTTCTTTTATAAATGAGATTCAGTTCCAACCATTCACGATAATGACAATAGTTTGAAATAGTCAAATTGTTCACAAACGTCACATCACTACCTCCAGCTCTTCCAGGAAGATCCAAAGTTTTTGTGGGGTGACAGTTGCACAGTTACTGTCCTTGAGTGAGAATTCCCCAGTGAGAATGGGCTAATGGGACTCAAGAAGCAGCCTGTGCTCTGAACTCCTCTCAGCTCTGTGTGCCTGGGTAAACAAAAGCACAGACAACCTGCTTGAGTTCTTTTATGGGCCCAGTTAATGTGCCATGTTATGAAGAGGAGCTAATGGTTCCTCTGTCCTCTGGTTCTCCAGCAGCACTGAGCACCAGCTCAGCGGTCACTACTGTCTGAGCGCTGGGACAGCTCCACTCTGAGTCTGAGGAAGAATCTCAAGAAGCTGTGAAGGGAAAAATCTAATAAATTCTTTTGTTAAGATGGACTCCATATAAACCTCTTTAATCCTCCACCCAAGCTCTTGATCTCAACAAATAATCTATAAAACATAACACAGCAGTTCTATATGCTAATAATTTCCATACAGCTATCCTTAAGTAGAATGTGACAACTTTGCACATTCCCTTTTTAGAAATGATAACAATGTCAGTGATGGGATGAATACTTTGAAATGTATTTGTTGTAGTTACAGAATACACTGAATACCTGCATTAAAATGTATTTGGTAAGGTATTCGTTTACATGGTCAGTCAGAGTACTGTATTCTGAATACTTTCATGCAGAGTTGCACATAAATTATTATACACAAAAGCTTTATATTTCTTTCACAGTTTGTTTTGCATTACGTTTCACTAACTGGAGAAGGAAAAACTACACATACACACACTATAAAAAGTGATGTTTGCTATTTTTCTCACTGACGTGCAGTTTGATCAGGTACTGCAAAGTATTCCTTTGATTTTAGGAAACTAACTGTATTCTGAATACCAAATTAAATATTATCTTTACTAATACAGTTTCAGTTTAGTATTTAAAAAATGTAGATGTTTGCTTGGTATATCTATTCAGTTACTTTCCAACACTGCCAACATTAATTAATGTCTTTAATTTGTACAACAAAGTACAATCCAAGATTTTTCATTACTTTTCATTATACTACTGATTAAACCCATCCTTTGTTCTGAAAGATGCTTTGTCTGTAGCAGAGTTCATTGAAGTACAGTTGTAAGAAGAGGCGTGAGGCTGGAGTTCTAACGCTGGAGAAGTTTGTTTATCATCAGTACAGGACCCTCTAGACAATTATCCATTGAAGTCAATTTAGGCAATGCTTCAGCTGTAGGGAGTATTATACCTCTCCTGGCGCAGGCCAAGATAACAAAGCAACCATAATTTTCCTTGTGATATTTTTCAGCTGTGACACTAGCAGCATCTCCTTTCCTTGATAACATTAACTACTGTCTTTGTGCAATCTCTGGAAAGCTCCTCCTGTCTCTCAGACCCTCCCAACTACCTTTCAACACCAAATTTGTGAAGATTAGCATTATAGAATTGTATTATATGACAACAAACATTACCTTGTGGCTTAAAACTGTCAAATGAAGATGTTATGTCTCTATGCTGTTAGTATGTTAATATGTTGCATTTTGTTTCTTTTAAACAGTTTTTCTGTAATAAGCCTCCTTAATTCAAGAAGTCATGTTTTAATATTTTGGTAACATTGAAGAAGACTGATTATGTTTAAAATTATTTGTTTGTAGTTCACAATTTCAATGAGGCGTAACATGATAAAATGAAAGGTTTTACATGAGTAACCTATGATAAACCACCTTTGACCCAAGAGCCCTGTTTTGTGGTTAAATAGACTTGTCTGTGTCTGCCTCACAGAGGGGGCTCTCATGCACTCCCGGGACATGTCCCAGGGGCCCGTCTGTCATGGAGGGGGGCCCTAAGCACCCTGTCCCATCTTAATCTGTTCTGCATGCTAAGCACCAGCCCCAACCGGCCCCACCGCCTGCCCCGCCCCAGCCACCCCTCAGATTGTTATAAATGCTGTTTATGGTCCTGCTATGACAAGTGTGAAGGGCACGGAGCAGGATTTATCTCCCCCCCAGAGAAGAGCCGGGACAGGCTTGTAAATGAGCCCGCCGGGTAATAAAGTAGGACGCGCTACAATCACACGAGATGCCTTTATTATTATTAATAATAATCAGACAGACAGTCGTCATTTAGGCGCGTTTGGTTTTCATTTCTTAAACCGACACAAGCTAAAGCGGCACGAGGCACAGAGTAAACTATCATCACAAGTCATCTGTGTGAGCTCGGGGGATTCACTTCTGCCAGCAGAGCTACAGATACTTACACTGTCAGGCCAGCCTCCTTCTATATCCAGAACTAAATAAACAGACATAATACCTTTTATTTTCTTGATATCTGCAATAAAACAGGACATATTTTAACTGACTGTTGTCTTTGATTATGCTGGAAATATATTACAGAGCCCTGGGATACAAAGCTAACCAGAGGCACTGTTTTGTCTGAAGATTTATTCAAATGGTGATTTAACTCAATATGACAAAGACCTGGTGGCCAGGCCAGGCTCTGCTCAAAAGGTCGACATGGGTTTGCTCTCCTGTGGGCTCACCACGCGTAGTAGGTTTCATAGGGGTTGGGGGTAAAGAGGACTAGGTGGTGGTTGAGGGGCCTCAACAACCTAGTCCACAGATGCTGAACCTAGTTGTAGGAACGTGGAACATCACCTCTTCAATTACCCATCTCCAGGTGTCTCTCCAGGGAACACCTGGAGAGGGGTAATCAGGAGGAACGGCCTCCTTGATATGAACCTGAGTGGTGTTCTGTGCATGTGGCACCAGGACACCCTAGTCTGGAGGTCAACAGTTGACTTTGCTATCGTGTCATCTGACCTTCTGCCATGTGTCTTGGACACTTGGGTGAAGAGAGGGGCATGTTGTCAGGCTGAGTTGTCAGATGTCAGAAGGAATACTTGAGGGTCCCACCACCATGTCATCCATCCCCCTGGCTGGAGTCACTGAGGTGGTTGGGAAGCCCCCGCAAGGCTCCAGGATGGATGAGATCTGTCCTGAGTATCTTAAGTCTCTGGATGTTGGGAGGATGTTTTAGTTGACATGTCTTTGTAACATTGCGTGGCGGTCAGGGACAGTACCTCTGGACTGGCAGACCAGGGTTGTGGTCCCTCTGTTGAAGAAGGGGGACTGGAGGATGTGTTCCTTAGGAGAGTCCATGCCTCAAGTGGAAGTATCTTGGGGTCTTGTTCTGGGCCTCCCTGCTCAGACCGCTGCCTCTGTGAACCAGCCCTGGATAAAGGGAAAGAAAATGGATGGATGACCATGAAGAACTGATATAACTGGATCTACAACAGGGGAGCTGTTTTATATGGTTAAACAACTCTCTCTCAAACAACATTACTGTCACAATTTGCGTGCATTAGCTAACAGTATTTAATTTAGTCACTCTCACCTTTTTGTTGAAAATCAAACACTTAAACAGGACCATGAACACTTATAATAATCACAGACTACTAATCACAGGTAATGTGCTGCTTAAATCCTTTTTGCATTTTTTCTTGAATTTTCAGATATCTAAAAAAAATGTATAAGGCTGTGTTTGCCAATGCATGCATTGTGTCACCATGGTAACTGCTGAACATTCCACCATAGACATACATGCAGACCCCTTAGCGTGACATAACTGCAAAGTACCAATTACCAATAAAAGGCACTTTTGCACACACACACCTGAATAATCGACTACTTTTTTTTTTGCAAATTCACAAACATCCTCCATTTTGGTAGAATTGCAAAATCAAATGGAACATCACAAAACAAACGCAGTTAGTGTTTGAGTGTTCCCACATTCTGTAATATTGAACAAACACATGATACTTTAAATAAAGCATTGTGCAGAGAAAATAGGTCAGAAGAACAGAGGAGAGTCCTCTGCCAAGTGTCTGAACTCCACATAAGCCAAGAGGAGGCAGCCATGTTTGTTTGGTGTGGAGCATATGGCGCCGGGGGTGTGGCCAGAGGGTGCGCCTCAGGGTGTTGTTTTAGACCCGCTGAATAAGACAAAGTAACACACATATGTACATAAACAAGGACATCATCTGCTCACACTAAAATCATAATATTGATTCATTTTCTTTGTGTTCACAGCAGAAGTACACATTGGGGAGGAATTTCAAATTCTGTTTATGTTTTGTTTTCATTTTGTCACAAGATGTAACATTATTCAGGCTTTCACCATTCAGAAGGGAACTCATTGGTTACAGTGGTATAGTGGAAATTAAGAGTTAATCATTTATTTTGAAATGTTTTGAATTTTTCTTTCTTCTACATTTATTATGTTATTGACATATATTTATATAGATTTGCCTGGAAGGTTTCACATTAAATTATCTATCTCCATTAGGACAGGCAGGTGTCACCATGTCACTTTACAGGTCAGATCTGTGGAGAGACTTTCCTAGCTCACAGTCAGGTATTTTTGTGCAATATAAACATATGTAAGATAGAGAGGTTTAAGGTTTTGCCGTACAACATTCCAAACATCTCCCCGCCATAAACATTGTAGTGTCTTGTTTTCTTTCATGTAGGCTTGCTGAAATATTTCCACTGCTCGTCTCAGTCAAACATGTCAGTGCAGTTTAACAGGAGAACTGGTGAGGTGGGGTCAGCAGATCTGAGTCAGGACAGTTTGAGGAGAAGAAGAGCAAAAAGTGTCCCTCCTTTGTGCTCAGCAGAGTCACAGCAGTGTCCAGGGGGAACCAGGTGAACACAAGACGAAAGAATTTGTTCTTACTCTGCTCTGGTACTTCAGTTGATGGTGAAATGGTTAATTCAGGTAGGTAGGTAGTCACAGTTAACTACTCACTTTCTTTCTTTCTTTTTTATACTGCTTTTACTGGTGGTTAATGAAGTACAAAGTGACCAGATAGACTTTACATCTGAACCACAGTAAAACTCAGAAACACACAATAGTAAACCCCAAACTAGTGTTTTTAACATGGGACTGGGAATCAAAAGGTCCCTCACGATTCATTGCGATGCACAATTCATGGCTCACAATACGATATTATCACCATATGGCAATACCAAAAGTAGTAATAATAACCAAATACGTGTAATCAACACAAAATCCTCTCATATTTAATTCAGTACTATTTTAACCATCAAAACTGGGAATATGTCAAGTGTATTGCATAAACAAGCTTCCTTCTATTAAAGCTACAGTCACAAAAACAAATGCTAAAAAAGACACCCAAAAATACTTTAAGCAATACATCGATACAGCAGCCCACGAAACTGTATCACCAAATTTAGTATCACAAGATAATGATATTTCTAATCAATATTTTTGCACACCCCTACTTGATTTTGAAAGCGCAGGGCGGGTGTGTAAGCAGCAGGGGGCGGTTGTGTTCCTATGCTGTGACATATTTTAGCCTAATGCAGAGGAGAGGGGGCCTTGTACACATCATTGGCTTTTGCTGCTCGGTTAGACGCTGAAGGTCAGAGTTCCTGCTGCTTGTTATGGCTGTTTAACTTTAAAGAATGATTGCGAGCCAGACGCCCAGCCAATTTATTCCCCCGTCAGTCAGTTGGTCACGAACTGAAGCGCGACCAAAACCCATCTCCCTGTGAACCCGGGGTGCGCAGGGTAATCACATGTGAGTGAGCGGGCGCGTCGTTCGTCTCCCTGTCACCAGCACCCACGGGCCCCTGCCGCCTCCATATGAACACTGTATCCTGGTTTTGAAAGCAAGTCAGTTTTTTTCACTCTTACAATGGCGTAGATTTGAAATATTTCTCTTATTTCTCTCAACAAATGGTCTATAAAACATAATGTAGCAGTTCTACTCTAGTTTTGCTTCCCGTACAGTGTGACAACTTGTGCATTGTCTTCAATCAAAATCAATTAAACTTTATTTATAGAACCCTTTTCAAGGTGACCAAAGTAAATACAAATAAAAATAAATACAATATAAAACATTAAGGAACTAAATAAAACAAACTGTACTAATCTGAATAAATGGGTCTTGAGCCTGGATTGAAGCAGGCGATGTATGATGATGTGCATATTGGAGACCAATGACACCAACATTTATTTATTTAATTTGTACAAAAAATAACAGTCCAGGAAATAACTTTTCATTTCCACCGGGACCTCAAGATTACTGAATAAACCCGACCATACCACTTTGTTTTGAAATATGACATGAACTCGCAAGGCAATGTGATGTCTTGTCCATTGAAGTCAGGCTGTGCTATGCTTAAGTTGTAGGGAGTATTATATATTTGATGCCACAGGCCAAAATAACAATGAAACCACAATTTTTTATGTGATATTTTTCATGTCCGCGATGCCTGTGCACGAATACTGTATCCTGATTTTGAATGCAGGTCTTTTTTCACTGTTAAAATGACTTTAATTTGTAACATTTATCTTTTTTTGAGTAGTTTTGAGTAGATTTACACTCTAGAAATATATCTGCGTAATCCCTCAAACGTTCAGGTAGGTTTCATCACAAAAGAAAATGTGTAACTTTTCTGGTGGAGGGTCTGTTAAATCCTTTTCTCCATGGAGATGTTATTGATTTGTCTGGAATGTTTCACTGTATTGTATTAAACCTTTGGATCTTCACGGAGACCAAGCCAGAGCAAGTTACAGGTCAGACCTGTGGAGAGGCGACCCCGCTCACAATCTGAATGTGAGCGGGGTCGCCTGTTTTTCTAGGCATTTTTTCTGTGGAGAGGCGACCCCGCTTACAATCTGAATGTGAGCGGGGTCGCCTGTTTTTCTAGGCATTTTTGAGCTTTAAAACTCCCTGTAATTGTAAGAGCTGTTTTATGTCAAACTGCGGAAAATTCCAATGACATATTCAGAAACAGAAACAAGCAGGTGACAGACGCCCAACCAAAAAGTTACATAGTGCACCTTTACCTTTTTACAGTATTTTTTTCTTGAAATTACTGTTACACATGTCAATTTAACTTTTTTCGGTGTTGTTTTGTTGCCTTTCTAAACCATGGACTGAACTCAAACATTTCCACAGTTCGTCAAAGTGTAAATACTGCTCCCTTGTCCTAACCCAGACTGTACCCTCAGCGTGTGTGGTCCTGTCAACTCCCTGAGCAGAGCTGGACCTGAGCCCGTCCCCAGCTCAGGGCAGGGTGCTGGGTGGGTGCAGGAGGAGGGTGAAGGAGGGGGTGGGTGCTACTGACAGTCCCTTTGAGGCGCGGGTCAGCTGGGAATAAAAGGCCCAAAAGGAAGCTAAGTGAAGGAGAAAAGATGGCTCCGGTAGTTTATTTAGTGCGGACAAAAGGGGCCGGTGTGATGTGGAAGTGGCTGATGGACTGGAGCTTTGTGCTGGTCTCAAGAGAGTGCACGGTCCACGCACGCACACATACGCACACGCACACACAAGGGGGGGACGTTACGTTATGTCAAACCTCAGACTACCGTGCTAAACCCGTCCCTATTTGCATATTGTCCCTTTCCAGTGCTCAAAATGTCCGTCTGTCACTGCTTTTAGGTTCTCCATTGAGCTCCTCTGGATTTTAAAGTGGAACTAAACACTAAATCAGCCTTTTTTTTCAACTAAACTGTGTATATCGTTGATGTCCGTAATCCTTTGTGATCAATTTTAGCACAAATTACAAATAATAAACAGAGTGTGTGCTGCCTCTAGTGGATACTGCAATTTCAAGTACTATGGAACATCACAAAGGACTGCACTGATTACAGCCAAGTGTTTCTGGTTGCAAAGACCAGGCTGCAGGGGGCGGAGTTTGAAGCGTTCATACCTGTTAGACCAATCACGCTGTTCCTCATATGACGTCTCAATTCTCTTTCCTTGTTCCTTTTTCGTTCTCATTGTTCCAAGTGTTGCAAGTTATTCCTCATTCACCTTATGTATTCTGAGCATCCTAATTATTCACTGCCATGAGTTTTGCCACTAAAGCTAATTAAAGCTTTACAAGTTTTGCCTTGTAAAGCTAGTAACAGGCAGACAACTTCTAATTAGATGCAGACAACATGCAGTCGACTTATTTTGACCTCAAGAGCTGCTTATGAGTTAATGACGTATAAGGTTTTTTCAACAAGCAAATTTTAAAATTTAGTTTCTATAAAAACGTTTTCAAATATTTGCAATGTCAGGTGCATAAATCTATGTTTGAGATTTATATTAAGCATTTTTGGTTTTCTTTTATGTACATGAATTGGCTGCGACCTTAAAAATGTCATGTGGTTCTGAGTAATATGAAAATGATATTGATATTTGAAAAAATGGATACACTCGGACAATATTTGTTTGAATATTATGAGGAAATATCTATTCAAAAAAGCTGAAATTTCAGAAAAAGTTCAGAAAATGTGCCAAAAAATATAGACAATACATTTGATTAGATTTAGGTACCGTAATTTTAAAGAAGTTTAAAAATCATCAGTTAACGACAGGACGGTCGAACCACATGGCATTTTATCACTTTAAGTACAAAAAACATGCAGAATAACTCATGATTTCTGATAAAAAATGATTTGACTCCATGGAGATCAGAGGTACTACAGGTATGTGGCGAGTTATTATGAAATTTGAACCTTTTTAACTGAAGACGTGATGTCACCGACCCTTAGACAATATATCTGAGGCAAGTTTGAGATTTTTTTCCAAATACATAGAGGACATATACGTTTCTATATTATTCCTTTATTTCCTATATCATTATTATTTCCTATATAAGGTCCGATATTACACAAAATGAATTCTTGCTGAACTTGATGTCATGAAGCTGTAGTTTTCAAGTTGACAGCTGCCTTACATTTAGTTCAGTAAAGAATGGCTAATCCATGGCTGAAATTATCCAATTGATTCTAGTGAAGGTGTATAGAGTTTAAAAACACAATGGAGCACTTACTACATGACATTACAGGGTGGAACAGAGCGTTTCAAAGAAGAACACAGCCTAAATAAACCGGGTGTGTGTGTTAAATGTGTGAATGAAACAAAACCCAACCTCAGGACTGGTTGAGATGAAGAAACAACATTATAATATAGATCAGAAAATAGCATAATATTACCATTACTTTGTACATCTACTTGAGTGATATATTTTTGTAGTATAGGTACTCGTGTCACAAGTACACACACTGTAAAACAAAAGTCATCTTAGCACAATA
Organism: Scartelaos histophorus; assembly: GCA_000787155.1. Taxonomy (NCBI): domain Eukaryota; kingdom Metazoa; phylum Chordata; class Actinopteri; order Gobiiformes; family Gobiidae; genus Scartelaos; species Scartelaos histophorus. The sequence continues at coordinate 1,469 of JACN01031534.1, read as the reverse complement.
TAAACCCTCTTAAAGTGAATATTGACAGACCATAAAGTATTAATCAGACAGTATGGGGGATAGGAGACAGCTGAGTGAGTAGTTGTTTTGCAGTGCTGATCACTCTCTCATTCTCTCTCTGACTGGCGCCGTACACAGCCCCTGTCGCCCCTGTCGGCCCTGTCAGATCCTGCGCACAAACACAAGCTGTCGCTGAGCTGAGCGGCTGCCAGCGCCTCAATAAATCATGTTTGAGCTGGAGGTGAAGTCTCTACACGTGTGACCCACATTACCGCACCATGAGCCGGGGAGAGCGCTGTTCATTTTGGTGTTGGGGAAGAAAAAAAATCGTTTTTACGATTTTTCAAGAAAACAAAATAAAGACTTAGACTTAGACTTACTTTATTGATCCATAAGGGAAATTATTGGGACACAGTAGCTCACATCACAATATATTATGATAAGAAAGAGCAAACATATAAATAGTGATAATCATTTCTAAGTAGCAAAAATACTAAGAGAAAAGAGTCAAATACGGTGTAACTATATAAATGTATAATATGTACAAGTAAAAATAACACATAGAAATGTAGTAATACAGGAAAAGGAATAACAGTGCAAAGATGATATGATTGACAGGACATAGGGTTATCTGTTATATAAGGGTGAGTTGTATGCATTGAATTATCTTTTTTCCTGTGTTTTAGAATATTTGGCAACACAATATAACCCCAACTTATAGCGTGAACATAATGAACAAAGAGTTGATTAAAAAGGGGTATTTTAATTCTAAGGGGTACTAACTGCTAACACAGAACATATTTAGATCAGCATGTTACCTTTTATTGTGTTGAAAACAGTATATTAGCATGTTTTAGAAGTTTCAGTTTTGTTGTGTGGTCCTCTAAGTCTCCCCTCCCTTTGCTCCCAGTGTTAAGTCACTCCCCCTTCAGAGCGTTATCACAACACAATCAGGGTGCATCTCGTTAATGAAACTAGTGCACATCGGATCAGGTCAAGCTGCTGTGCATTGTTTTGTATCACATTTTTGTATATTTATGGAGAATTGTCGTGTGGGTGCATGGGTGATAGATTTTCGGGCGGAGCATTAGAAAGAATCTTACAGCTAACCATAAGGAGGGTCCCAGGAGAGATCTCTAAATTACTGAAACATGCATGGATGACAGCTAAAACTGCTTCAGGCATGTTTTTGATGAGGGAATGATGGTAGAAAGCTCAAAAAATAGATTTTTCCTCTTTAAGAATGACTCAAGCTTAGTAACTATTTGACAAAAAAGCATTTGTGCAAATTAAGTTTTAATTAAGAGCTTTGGGTGTCTTAAAAGCACTATATAAATCTAATGAATTAGTATTAATTAAGTGCTTAGAATCCTGAATCATCTTTTTTTAATGAATTAATTTATTCTTGACAAACCCAAGGAGGTCAGCTTCATCCTCAACATAACCACACACACACACACACGCACGCA
>JACN01078453.1:0-13667 GCA_000787155.1 Scartelaos histophorus | reverse complement strand
ATCATAATAATCATAATAATATAATATGCATAAGTTTTACATAGGCTTTTCAGAAACAGCAGAAAGTGAGACTTTGAATCTCTTGGTGAATTAAGTTAAAGACATCTGGAGACAGAAACAAAATCATTTCAGTGGAACTACTTAAAGAAAATAGTTTGCTTTAGTATTTTTTCTCTAGACTTCATTGATTGTTATAGCACAGTTGTACATTTCAGGACAGCTTTGCTGAAACCCCTGGAGCTGGTTCACCAGAACTCCATTATAATGATTGAATTAGCCAGAGTAAGACTGGTGACATCATCTCTTAATAGTTTTACATGTCATTGTGACTGGTGGTGTATTGGCTTCTTTTTATTGCGGATTATATGGTGCACAGGGTATAGGAAGAGTCTTCTTCCCAAACTGTTGACATTTAAAATAGAATCAAATCTGGTGTGTGTACTTGTTAAAGTTTTCTTCTGATCTCTTTAAACAGTGACTTACCCAAGGTGCTGCTGGATGAAGCACAGGAGGAGGATAGACCTGAGAGCTCTTCTTCTGTTTTTAGCCTAAAAGAACAGGACGTGATAGACGCATACAAGTGCACAGCCCCGCAGTTACTCAGTGAACTGGCTCATGTTCTTTCACAGCACAAGTGGAGCGCTGAAGGTCGACTTCCTCACGGGCTTGTGAACATCCTCCACTACACCTGGCAGGAGCTGACCGCAGGGGCCCGGCTGCTGCCTGCTCCACAGCACTCAGAGAAACACACAAAACCTCTGGCATCATCAAATATAGATTCATCCCCACAACCCCTATCAACCAATCAAAAACGAGACAGAGGAGTAGCCACCTGTCAAGTTAAACCGCAAGTCAGCAGCACCAGTGCAGATGTGGAGAAGAGAAAATCCCGCGCATGCAGAGGTAGAGGAAACACGCCAATGTAGAGTAGTATCTATTTGCTGGATTATTGCATTAAGGCTTTATAAATAGGAAGGAAAGTAGATAAAAATTGATTTTGCCAGTCAGCACCAAGTTCGGCCTCCAACAGATCGATAATGCATCAAATGAATCTGTTCAAAGTAATATTTCAGTATTAAGAAGAACGAGGTGTCATGATGTACACAGTTAGTAGCAAATAGTGAAATAAACAGTGGTCTTATCAGATTATAAGCAAAAAGACCAATGGTTTAGTCTTGATGGAATAGACAGAACATTCTCAAAGCACATCCTTAATATGTACAAGTATATTTTTATATATGGCACCATAATAATAACCTCAAAATCACCAATCAATTCACCAATCAAATCATCAATGTGTGATGTGTGAGCTAAGTTAGACTTGCCTTGGATCCAGAACGCAAACTATCTTTCTGGATTTACCAGGCTAAAGTCATTGTATTGTTACCAGCTATGAAGTGAAAGTATCTGCTATCAAAGTCACTACCTTTGAAGCCTCAGAATCTGTGCAAATACTTTTTACTCTTTAAGTACATACACAACAGGTACTTTAACACTTAACAAGTACATGAACAATTATATTTTTTCATGTGATACTTTTTTTGCTCCAATATCTGTACTTCTACTTAAATAACACAATGTAGTACTTCTTCCACCACTGACTGTTTCTTCTGCAGATCTCAGCTCAACATCTCTTCGTTTCTCCATTTTAAACCAGAGCAGCAGTGATCAAGGTATCAAAATCTAAAATTTGAAATGACCAAATATGCCATGAAGTGTAGATGTAAAGGCCTTGATTAAACTTTATTTTTATGTTGATACTCAGCCTGGATAATACACCAACATCACATACCATGCATTGAGGACATTCATTTGTACAAATGGGCTCTGGAGCGATTACAGGGTGCAAGAAGTTCAGTGTGAGTAACACTATCTGAGATGGGGGCAGGAACTACTCACAACTACACTGTACTTTGCAATGAAATAACCAATAACCAACCAGTTAAATTTGCAAATGTCAAACTTGATCATTTTGATTTAAGGCCCTACTTCACACAATATTGTGAGATTTAAGCCACGTTATAATGTTGCCTCATCAAAAACATCACTGGAGTTGTGTTCTGTCATTCACACATGTTTGAATAATCCTGCATTATTACTGGCAGTCTGTCTATATCCAAACTCAAAATGCTTGGTTCTGCATTGCTGCCCCTGTCTGTAATGAATAATCCTGACCTGTAGAATATTGTGATATTATTGTGTCAACTATATTCTCTACACTTCTTAGACATCTATTCACATGTTGTGTTCACAGAGTACCATCATCAGAGCCTAACCGGCCACTATTACTGCGCCACTATGGAGATGCACGGCCAAAAAAGAAGAATAAAAGTGAGAGAAGTAAAACTTGTCCTAGGACCTTTTTAAATGGTTTGCCCCAGATCCCCCTGGTCCAGCTGCCGTACCCACAGAAGAACCAACAGAAGCTACACTACCGGATCAGCGATGGCTCCTCCATAATATAGTACCTATCTCACAACATCATGTATATTCATTAGCTGTAGTCTGAGTGCTTATGCAGTGTAAGGCATATGGAAATCACGCCACTGCAATTGACCTGTGACTCTCTGACCTGCCTCCTCAGCTACCCGTCTGGTCGTATGGCCGTGTGCCAAAGCTGCTCTGGTCAGCCTTCTGGAGGTTTTTACTCCAATGTGTTTTCTGATAGTGACCCTCCTGTGATCATTGCCTCTATTACAGCGTTTGGACATGGTACTGTAATGCACCCACACAGGTAAAGTACACGACTGTGAGTTTTCCTATAATGTTTTAATGTCTATGTAGGGTGTGACAGCCTATGTGATGTCTTCCAGCTCTGCCATTTCAGCAGTGTGGGACCAGGACGGTGGGCTTATATTTGACCACCAAGGCTGCATAACTAAGGAGTGGAGCTGGTCTACATTATTCACCAAAAGAAGGATTGTAATATGGGTAAAATCCAACACTGTGTTAAAATATCTCTGTTTGTTCATTGTGTATAAGCTGTTAGACTGTATTTGTGATGGTCTTAGATCTGGATTAATGGGGAAGAAGGGCTAAATGACCCAGAAATGTTTTTAATTGGTATTTACTGTGTAGAATGGGCCATAGCAAACAGGAAAACTATTACAGAGAAAGAGAGAAAACTCTCTATTGGGAATTATTCCTGGATGATCTGTTATATTCATGTTTTTAATTTCTGTTTTAGATTTCTAAGGAGATATCTCTGGACTTGTTCAGTGGTTCTTCTGCTATGCTCAACTTTAAATGTGACAATGAGCTTGTACAGTTACCCATTTCTGCATTATCAAACTTCAGCGCATCAAAAACAATGGTAAAATTGGTGCTTTAACAGGAATGACATAACTCCCAAAATAAATGGACATAAATGTGCTCTGTTCTTCCAGCCTTATTTGCAGTCCAACTCTCCATTCTCTTCTAATACAGCCCAAGATCTCCTCAGGGCTCACTCTCCTCCGTACTTCTGCACAGACAACAATGGGGCCTATGTAAGTGAAGGTTATTTAACAGGCCTACAAACATGAATCTTGCAGTACTTTATCATACACTAAGTCCTCTTGCACATGTGATGCTGCCTGGCAGGTGTCTTTGTGTTCACAAGACGTCCCACAGATGGTCAGAGCGGTGGAGCGGCCGAAGGAGGCAGTGTCTGTTTGGAGGAGGGAGGGGCGAGCCACGAGGGAGCTGAAGAAAATCCAGCAGAGAGTACAGTGCATGCTGGAGTCATGGATGGACTTCTACTGCATGGCTATTGGTACTGTTATCAAGTACACAATGCTCTGCTTTTGAATTTCAAATATATTTTTAATATAAGATAACAGAACCTTTATTTGTGCCACAATGGGGGAAAATTCTGGTGTTGCAACGCAAGGTTTGAGAAAAACAAGAGCATAGAAATATGCAACCTAAAATGAAGATAAATAACTATTTAAAATTCTTTGTGAACATGTGTACATGTGTACATGTCTTTCTTGTGCTGCCATCGGACCTGGAACTGGACCTGATGATTCTCTTTGTCCAGAATGTCCACTGTGTGAGAGACTCATATCTACACTGAAGTCAGCCTTAAATTTGAACTGCAACATTGGAAGAGCAAATGAGGAAGTTACTAATAGTGTCTTGATGACCTGTGAAGTAAAAACATACATTATCACTTCCTCCTGCAATCTCAACATTATTGAATTGTTCAATCAGATCTTGTTCACGGTCACTTGTGTCAGTTGGTATCAGTCGGTATCTGTGTGGGTTTCACACTGACCTCTCCTTCTCCTTCAGGGATCAAATGTCCCAACATGCAGCGGATGCCAGATGTCCCACCGAGGTCCAGGCTGAAGAGAGAGGTACAGTCCGCTGCTCTGCCCTCTCTGAACTCACCTGAACGCACAAACCATGAGCCTGCTGCAACACAGGAGGAGGAGCTGCTGCATGGACAAGTGTCCATACAACCAAAGACCCATAATGTGACTTTAAAACTATCAAGGTAAAACCAATGTCCATAGTCTGCCGCCTGTTTGTCTCCAAGATGATATTATTTCAATAAGCCACTTTATTAGCAATACAAACCTGGAATTGAATAAATACAAAATGATAATCTGCACCTATCCAGACAAAGCAATAACATCTCTATGGACCTAAACCCTCCATGAGAAAAGTTACATAGTGCACCTTAAACTAACTAATTAAAACTGAAGATACAATTTATTTTCAATATCTGCCTGGTTTGGAGTATTTGGAGCTGCTGTGGTTCAGAGTTGAGCATTCCCCCATAGACCTAAACAATGGTGGTTTGATCCCAGCTCCATCTGATGCATACTGTTGTTGTGTCCTAAGGCAAGACACTCTAACCACCTATGTATGAATAGGGTGTATGAGTAAAAGATTGGTGGTAATTTGAAAGGCAGCAAATCCAGATTGGGAGACACTTTTTTGTCAGTCTACCCCAAGGCAGCCTTGGAGCTTTGGGTAAAAGTGTATTTCTATAAATCATCAGGGGCAAATTTGATTAGTTCATTTAGATTTGAATTTATTTATAAAAGGGACAATGCATATTAAAAGACAAGATAATGAAAACATGTACCTGTAAATATGCAGGACTGTAGCCACAACTAATTTCCATCCTTAGTCTCCTGCTGGGCCAAGGCCATCTACATAACCCTCACAGTTCAATGAAACAGTTGTAAAATGCATTGCCACATAAGATGTGGCATATTTTGTTATACTGAATATGTGTGTATGTTTCAGCACCTCACAGAAAAAGCACACCAAGGAGCAACCTCCCATCACATGGATTGGACCTGTTCAGCTTCATGGCAACATCGAGCGGGAGTAAGACTATTCAATATTGTAAAACAATTGGAATATTTATATACTAATCATCATGATAATATTTCTTCTAATTTGATCATTTTAGGTCGGTGATACTTCCAGTAGACCCAGATCAACATGTCACATGTGCCTCATGCCCATCACAACTGCCTTTGCCCCCCTCTGCCCCTCTCACTCATTGCCCCATCCTGCTCCGAGCTGCCCTGAGTGGACACAGCTCACAGAGGCGATGCTGCTGTAGCCCGTTAACAATGCCACTGCTCACAGACTTGGAGTATGATCTCTTTATTTTAGGCCAGCCTCCACACAATCACCAGATGCTGATAGTGTGCGTAACATGCCCAAATCTGTACCCCCACACGCCGGGCTCAGACGCACCAGAGCAGCTCTACAGGAGGAAAAACAAGCACCGGATGACGCCGTGCACTCAGGTGTGACCGCTGCAGAAACAACTCAAATAACTCAATGTACCTTTTCTCCAGAAGGTTACGAGAACATTCACTTTCATCAGCAAATACAATGAGTGTTCTTGTAACTAATCCACCAAGGACAATGCACTTTGCATTATCTACAAAAAAGAATAAATCACTACAGTCAGCACGGTGTATCTCTGATGTGCAGCACTGGCAAGGTGTTGTAGCTCTGTTATTAAGACCAGAACAGTGAAGCTGAACAAAATATACCTTTTCTTTTTGAAGAACTAAAACATCTTGACAGAAATATGGGAAAAATATATATGAATCTGATTTTTAAAAGTAGTTAATTTCTGTTAGTATGTTTTTTCTTTGTTCCCATTTTAGTTTTTTAATAATATTTTAAAGTATTCTGTAAATATGTTTAGATTTTTTACATTTTACTCACATTGCTATCCCTTCATTATTTCTTTACTCATTAAGAACCAAGTTAATACAGTATTGTTATTGTGTTTTTAGAGTAGGGTGGATTCATTTCGCCTCGTGAGGTATGAGATCTCAATACCAAAGCCCTGTTATGAAGCACAGAAATCTCTACTGCAGCAACGACACAACGCAGCTCCAAGGATGATCCTGGTCAGTACAATCCCACTGCAGAATTGGCCACAGGGCTTTGTTGTACTGTGATAGACCACTAGAGGGCAGCAGCGGTCACGTGGATTAAAGCATTTGCTGGGGTGAGGTGAAAACGGGGTATAAACCTGGAGCTATTTATCATTATAATGTCATTAAAGAATGGGCCTACTTAAGTACAAACTGGAAGGCTAATATTTAATGCTCAAAGTGATGACAGCAGCTCTAAAGATTTGGCTATAAGATGAAAAAGCCTGTTAAGATGATTTATTTAATGTATTCGATTTCGCATAATGATTTGGGAAGGTGCCAGTATTTATTTAGGAAAACAAAACTCTCAGATGGTGGAAAACTCCAAGATTATTTACCTTAAAATTGTGTTTTCTTGCACTGTAATTCAAAATACTATGACAGACACGTAAAGGTGATTGACATAGTTAATGCAGTAAAGTGTTTTTTTCTTATTAACAGATGTACATCAAAGGGAAGCTGTTGTTCATTGGTTACATTGAAAACACTGATCTCAGCTGCCCAATTAAAAACATTGAAAATCAAATCTCCAAAGCCAGAGCCCAGTTTAGATCAGGCTTGTACCTCCCTTCAGACTTCAAATTCAGGTGAGGACTACACAGCTATAATTATTAGTTTTGTCTTAAAGCACCACCTCTCTTAATAATAGTTTACAATACAATGGTGAACATATTATTTGAGTGCTTGCCTCGTTTTTCTTGTACTGTAGTGACAAACTTGATACTGCTGGAGCTAAAGACATTTCATCATTCACTCTACAAGGAAGTGAGTCCAAAAAGAATGACTTGAGTGAAGTAATGGAAAAATGTTCATGTTAAAAATCATGACAAGCTCTTTAGCTCTTTGGTTAACTTAATTTGCCTATATAAACATGCTTAATCATTTTTCCATTTACTTATTTTGTAGGTCCAGAGATAACAACGCACCAGTCCAAAAGAGACAGTTACCACAAACAAAAAAAGACCCTTTCAACCTCGTGAGTGTCGCACAACCTAATAAATACATACAGCGTGTCTTTGTGGCGGTACATTTTATCATTCACAACATTTGCCTAATTGGCCTATAATATTTAGTTTTTAATTGTTAAATATCTGAAATATACAGATTTAATTTACGCTTTTTCTTTCTTTTTCTTCTTGGGTACACATTTGATTTTTGCTTAACTCTAATTGTTTCTTATGGCATTTTAAATTGACTTGTACAGCAAAAAATAATCATGAAAGGTGCAATAAACAACATGTACGAGAATAAATAGCGATGTCTTGATCTGCTTTTTAAGAGTACATGGAGTCTACCTCACGGAGGGTTAGGAGCAAGGCATTCCATAAAATGACAGAGCTGCATGACACTGAACTTGGGAATGCCACAATACCTGACCGGTTGACCCATTTAATGAGATTGAAAATAGAAAAATAGAGGCCCACTCACTTTATTTCATGTTTGTCTTGCATATCTTTTCATCTTTTCCTTCTAACATGATTCCTGTAACTGTGACAAACTTGCAGGATTGTAGCATTATCAAAACAGCTGATCAGTAGAATGTTCACTTCCTCAAAGGAGGCTCAGAACTGGCCCAATCCACTCTCTGCCACTCATAGATCTGCAGACAAGATGATTCATAGTCTTTGATATTAGTATGCAGTGAAGTGAAAATATGCTGGAATCTGGATGGACTTGTTGAACGGCGCATGCACGATGATTTCAGCGTTTTATGACCGTGATTAGTTAGAATGTCATCATGGTTAACCTTTAGAAATGAAACCGCGAGCAGCTGCTGACGCCCCCTAGCGGCGCGTTTACAAAAGCACAAGGAAGCTGGTTTCACTCGCCTGGAGCCGCCAGATGAGCGCAGGAGCCCATGGACGAGCGCGGGATCAAGAGCAGCGAAAAACTGGACAGAAATTAAAGTTTTCCCCGATTTCTGGTGATGCATTCCCGGATAATGGATTTGGAATTACACCCTAATTAATTTATTTCTATTTAAAAGCGCAAAGTGGAGCCACGCGTAAAGGAACAATGTTGAACACAGGTAAGATAGACCAAAAGTTTACAGATGAAGTTTGATTTTGGTTTGTTTTCATCATTTTTACCCAAAACCTTCATGTTATTTTGTTTGTTTTATGTTTTATGTTTTATGTACAGCGCATTTTATTATTATTATCTTAAGATTTGTCCCTAATCAAATCTTTATAGACAAGCTTTGATGTATTTGATTAATAACACTATATTATTAGCTATACTGTAGTTGCTTAATTTAATTCATCATATTTACATAGTTTTGTTAACTTTGGAGGATTTTTTATGCCACCAAATGAGCCAGCTGAACCAGTTTGCCAGAGTATTTACATCTCTTGCCCCTTCCTCCTTCTCCACAGTTTACCCCTACATCTATGAGTCTATGTCTGTCTGGTGTGGACCTGTGCCATAGTTGCTGGATTGGATTACACTGTGTTGTTTCAGACTAAATTCATGTGATTTTTGAACCCCACAGAGGTAGCCTGGTACTGTATGGCAGCTTTACACTAAGCTGCCATTGGGTTAGGATCAGAGCAGATTTAAATGCTTGAACTTACTTTAGGACAACAACAAAAACGGAGATATAAATAACCACGTCATATTATCTACACATTTTAATGAAAAACATATTTAAAAATCTATCAATAAGTAATACATAAAAATATAAAAATAACTGAAGGTTTGTTATATTAAACTTTAATATGGGGTTTTTAATAGTAATAATATAATAATAATCGATCTAACCTTTCCACTTGTACTTGTCTGTCACAAAAGCTAAATTAAAAAACAGGATCACAAATGATCTAGTTTGCAGTGCAGAGAGTGACACCTCCAGTTCTCCAAAATTGTATCTAATGTTTGTAATAGATGACAATGCAGAGTTATTTCACTTTCAAAAGTGTCTCATTTGTTAATTTTTTTCAATTTCAGGTCATCATAAGCCACCTCTAGCTCCAAAACCTAAAGTTGCCCCATCTCCAAAGTCGGGCATGTCCCCTGCCCCTCAAAGAAAAGAGGACCTGTCGCTGGCAGCTTCTGCCCCAGCTCGGAAACCAAAACCACTACTAGCTCCCAAGCCTGTTCTTTCTAAAGTTACCAAAGAGCCAAATAAAAAGGCGACAGCTGGACCAGACAGCCCAGTGGGCCTGGTCAATTCTCAAAATGGACTTAAGCAAGAAAACAAAAAGCCAAACTGGGATTATATCATACCTATTTGTTTGTGCAGTAGTGAAAACTGCAGATGCATCAAAAATGAACGATTTGCTAAATTAGAAAAAGACTTGATAACACAAAACAAAAGTAAAACTGAAACTGAACACAGAGAAGTGGTGAGTGACAATATCATGGACAATAATGAATCAAAATCTCCCATGTTAGAAAACACCACTCAAAATGATTCAACAGGGAATAATTCAAATGGGAACATCCTCAGAAATCACAAACCTGTCTACAGTCCCACCTTTACTAATCGCTCACCTTTTCCTCACAAAGTCCAACAGGAGGCTAAAACTAACGTCATTTCTCAAACTACACATGGACTTGCACAGAAAGAAGACAAAAACTCTAGTTTATCCAGTGCACTCCCAAACTCAGCACCCACCAGGAAACCCGCCCCTGTCCCTATACCTCGGAAACCCCGGGTGCAGGAGAAGGAAAAGGTGGAGGGCGAGATAGGGAACCAGGAAGTGACTGTGGTGTCTTCAGAGGTGAAGAGCTGCCCATCCGGACCTGTCAATACACCCTTAGCTCATTTAAATGCTCCACGTCCTATCCACAAACCAGCATTTGCCCCACCAGCTCCTCCACACATAAAGACATGTCTCTCCAGTTTTAGGAGCGAGGATGTAGATGAGGAGGACTTGGATTGGGATGTTCACGAAGTGGAGCTGTCAGTGGATAAGAGTGACGATGAGAAAGGAGACAGCAGTGAAGAGCCAATCTATAACTCTGTAGACAGTCCCATTAGCTCACCAATCCAACCGAAAGAAGAAGCTCTGATAAAACTACCACCACAGATACCACTAAGGCGGAACAATCCAATGACAAGACGTATTGAGCTGTTTGAGGACCAAGACAAAAAGATGCTGGGACAAAAGGAGATTCAATCTTTTCAGGATACTAAAGAAGTCCTCATGAGGCAGCTGCCTTTGCCTCCGAGTAACGAGATGACTGCAAGCCCCACGGCAGCCATTAAATCACGTTCTTCAAGTCTTGGCAAGGCCAAGTCGTTTTCCAGCATTGATACCTCTCGCCCTCAAAAACACAGAAAGAACTCATTTAAAAAGTTCTTGGACTCTAACCTGAAGAAGTTTATGGGGAGAGGAGGCCAGGTGCATGACAGTAGCTCTGAAGATGAACATGTGCAGGAATACAAGGGGGAACGGAAGCTTTCCTGTCCACTTATTGAAAAACTCCCAGATCCAACTGAGCAGCAGGATTATTATGAAGACATACAGGACGATATTTATGAGCCTATAGACTATGTGAACGTTAACGTGGAAGAGAAAGAAACATCAGCTTGGGAGGATGAAGTATGGCCAAGCCCAACATCTAACGATGATGATGAGGATGGTCTGTATGAGGAATACATCAAAATGGAGAGAAACATCCCACCACAAGAACAGTATGACTATCCCAGGTAAAATATACTTAAAATGGGATTATGGAAATGATTCAAAAAGTAATTGAATATGAGATTATCCTCATAGCTATGCCATTATTTTTCATGCAAAAATATAGAAATTTGAGGAATACTAAATACTAAAATACTACATTAGGTGATACAGTATCATTATCATGGGCTACTGTATCATTATATTGCCAAGAGGATTTTTTTGGTATCTTTTAGCAATTTTTTGTGATTGGACTACAAATATGTTGCTTATTTAGTGGAAGGAAACATGTTTATGCAATACCCTCGACATATTCACTGTTTTAATGATCAGAATAGATGTATTTCTTATTAACTTTGCAGTGGTGGTTTGACAAAGATATACTGTTGCTAACATGTATTTGGTTGTTAAAAAAATACATTTCACGAGGTATCATGTGCGATGTATTGATTATCACATTGCATATAGAGAGGGACCCTGTGGTTTCCAGCCCTCACTGTAAGAGATGGAAATACCAGAGAATGCACCAAGTTATGACAAACTTGTTGTGTGTCTATAAATGTCCAGACAATGACAGAGCATGTGCTTCTTGGATCATATTGCTGTCAGAGCAGTTTAACGCCTAATGGACATTGACCCAGTAAATAAATAATTTATCTTATCTTAAGTGGTCATTAAGACATAAAATTACATCTTTTTTCATTGCCAGCCACCATGGCACTAGAAGAAAAACTTTAGTCAAATGAACATTGCAAAAATGCAGCTCCAGGATATTTTTTTCCTTCTAACTCACTTCTTAAATGACTGAAGTTATGTGTTGTTTGGTATGAGCAGTGTATTGACAGCTGTAAAGGATTACATTTATGTAATTATACGCTGTGACTTGTACGGCTCACAGATTACAGTGCTGGTACTTTATACTTTATGTGCATAGGTTTATGTGTATGTTTATGTGTATATTGCTCCATAGGCCGACATTATGTTTGTGCCAATCACCTGACTGAATAAAATGCATGAGGTTTGTTAGAACAGCATTAGCTTCAGCCCATAAGAAGTGAGTCCTGCGCTTAAAGAGACTCATTAGCAGAGCTCATAGGTTTGAAGGGAATTAATTATGTCTAAATACACTAAATTATTTTATTTTATCATTTTTTTAGTACACTTTACTTATGTAGAGTAGTGCACTGTAATTGCATTTAGAGCTTTTATTATTCGGAGAAAATTATGACTATATTCATATTCGTTTCGTACAGGGAGTTGCCATTGCCATTGTATGATAAGTACTTCCCCAGACAGTTGTGGCATGTTAGATATGTTATTTTTACATACAGTAGGGATGGAACAATAAACAGTAATGCGGTTTATCATGATTAAAAAAAAATCTTCTTATCCATCATCTCTGCTAGAACAAAGTACAAATATATGAAAGTTGTTAAAACATGGAACTTATTCATAACATTGAAATGATAATTATTCATATCCATAACCTTTTTAAACTGTCAACAACATTAGCGTGATATAATCGTTAATTGCCATTATTTTAATATGATAATCGTAAGACAAAATTTCACAATACAATCATTTTCTGAGGGTTATGGCAGGAGGTTTTGCTAAATTTCTAGTAGGGATGGCACAGAAATGACCATCAGATCACCAGTTTCATCACTCTTTTTTTTAATTTTAACAGAGCTTACCTGGTGGACACTGCTGAGGAAAGACCGTCAGATGAAGACATAATGGGCAACACGACTGATGATGAAGAGGAGGACGACGAGTTTGACACAAGCTCAGTCTCCAGTAAAGAGGACGAGCCTGAGCAGATAGTGGAGAGTGGGGTGAGGGCTTTTACGTATTTATTTATTTGACATTAGTCCCAACTCCCAAGATATGGCTAAATACATTTACCTAAGCCTAACGTGCAGGGCTGTGTTCTGCAAGGTCTCGCTGATAACAGTTTGTCCTCAGAGGCCTATAGGGAAGAAGTATACATCATTTTTGACACATTCTTTGCTCATTTTATTTGACCTCAACAGCTGCTGCACACAAAGGAAATGTTACATTAATAAAACTCTGAAAGCTTTATTATCTGAGGGTACATTGCAGTTTCGTTTTCATCTATCAACATGAGATTTTACAGTAATTGTATATGCTTCTCTGTGTTTCAGACTTTGATAAGGAGGAAAAGCAAGATAAAACACATTGCCACAGAAATAATGGCTTCGGAGAATGTGTAAGAAGTGCCTTTTTTGTTCTATTATACTATTATACATATCTAAAGTTGTATATCCCAATGTTATAGGTTTCTATTAAAACAATATAGACGTGTTCCAAGACTTTGACTAGTCCATTCTCACAATGGTAAAGAATTAAAAGGATTGACTCAAAAGCAATTAACCAGATTAGGGATCAGTTAGGGACGACTCCTGTACTGGTGTGACCTCGGAAAGTCTCAGAATGTTTGAACTTTTTTATATATATGTAAATTATATATGTTCTTATTTTTATTTGAAGGAAATACATGCTGTTTCTAGTCTCTGCTCTTGTATTGGTTGAATTGGATATCAACGGATACTTAAAGCTGTATTATTGGAATCGGGAAGCAGGATTGGTGCATCCATAATCTTTCCCCCCCTAAATT
>KN519968.1:15064-42855 GCA_000787155.1 Scartelaos histophorus | reverse complement strand
AGTGCTGTGTAGTGCAGTGTAGTGCAGGGTAGTGTAATGTAGTATAGTGTAGTGTAGTGTTGCGTAGTGTAGGGTAATGTTGTGTAGTGTAGTGTAGTGTAGTGTAGTGTAGTGTAGTGTAATGTAGTGTAGTGTAGTATAGTGTAGTGTAATGTAGTGCAGTGTAGTGTAGTGCCATAACCTGTTTGTCTCCCTCCTGAGAGTTTAATCTATACTGTGGAACATTCTATACAATGCAATAACATCTCCATGGAAACAAGCAGGTGGCATTAGGTGACCCTTCATTTGAAATGTTACACACTGCACCTTTAAATAAACAAGCTAATTAAAAAGTTTCAAAGGGAGCGCTTCCTGGACCTCCAGCGGATAATACACAGTAGAAAAAAGTAGAAAAAAGTAGAAAAAACAGTGGTGCTCATTGAGGAAGGGAAGTCAGTTTTGGATCTTTGAACAAGCTAATTGTTTAAAGCTTTAGTTAGTTTAGTTTAATTCCTCTTGGGCAATGAAATGTAAAGTGAAATGTAGCTCAGATTAGAGAAGTGAAAATGTGAAATGATGGTCCTCATGAAAAATATGTCATGCTCACTTCTTAAAGAATAGAAACCGTTTTCACAATGATTTCACATAAATATTAACATGTGTCTATACCAAGTCTGTATAACACTGTATAACTTACTTCTGTAAATTAGATATTGCAGATGGAGACTATTTAGCTATAACCTGGTGTGTGTTTTATGAGTTTTTGTACATTGTCCCTTCAAATAAAGACTATGATTATACCAAAACTATTCAGAAATTGCCATATACCATGTCAGTATATCTTATTTTTTTGATTCAGTGCTGATATTTGATCAAATCTAGCTTAAACTTTTTTTTACAGCCGTCGTAGTAAATGAATAGAAAATACTGGAAATCAGTGTAAAACAACAGGTGCTCATGACAGTGTCTATAACAAATCTATCCTGTAATAACACGTCCACACTGATTCTCTTAAATATTTGAGGCTCACCCTGATTTGCCACGAGCTGTCACACTTGACGAGCTTAAAGTTCTTGCCCAGTGTGTTGTTGTTGCAGAAACACACTTTGAGGATCTTGACTTCTCCGCTGAACTGGCTTTGGTCGGGGTTGGAGTCGGAGTCGCTGGTCCTGGGTGGGGGCACTTTCCAGGCCAGAGTGTCTCCGGACATCACCTCGTACATCTTCACTGAGGGAGGGGCCGCTTCATATCAGCATCCTGGACACATATTAGCTCCAATCAATCAACTGCACAAGATACAAGAATGTGACAAAAAAAATACTTTTCTAGGTCATGACTTTAATTTTAGTTTTTATAGACACACGTAGCTTCATCTTGCTTCTATAACTGGGGCTGCAGGATATGTAGAAATTGCAATTTGAATGCCTCCTATTGGTAAATCACAAATGCGACTGTGAGTTTTTCAAGCACCATAATTTCCCCCAACAAACAACCATATCCTGTCTTACTTTGCATTAAAACTTGCATGTACAATATCAAGTATATTGTTAAAATAAATGGTTAAATCACCCACATAATACAGAACTAGTCAAGAAAAAAGTACAGATCAGCACATGACAAATATAAATAATAATGAGTATATAATGAGTGTATAATGAATGTTTATTTTATTATTATATTATTATTATTGTTGCTTTTAGTATGTATTTGTAACTGTTTATGAAATGTGCTATATAAATAAAGTGGATTGGATTGAATATAACAAATTGTATCATACAAAATATAAAAGTCCCATAATAAGAAAAAAAAATGTTATTGACTCTTGACTTTAAATCATGTTATAATCTCATCAAAAACATACCCAGAGTTGCTGTTTATTTCATTCACATATGTCTGAGTAATACCTACATCTAAAGGATAACAGCTACATTTTACTTTTAACCTTATAGGGCTGAAATGATCAAAATGATTTGTGAAGGTCTATAGATTTTAGCACTTCCTGTATTACCATGTGACATCACAAGGTGTAACAGAATGTTTTTAGTGTAAATAAACATGTGTGTATATTGACAATGACAATGTTATAACCTCTAATAGTGTGCAGATGAGTGAGAACATTTTACTACGCAGTGTTCAAAGCAAAATAAGCCAGTCTCCTGCGTTACAACACTGACCTGCTCATTGCATAATAGAGCTTACAGCATTTTTGTCTATGTGACTAACAACATCAGAAACTCAAACATTCTTTTCTATTGAGAACATGAAGTGATAAGTGACTCGTGCAACAGACACTGTCAAAAAGACTAAATTTAAAAGTGTACTGATCTTTTTCAAATATTGATGAATTGTGGTGATAAGCAAACCACCAGAAACATGCACAGGGCGAACAAGTCGTACTGCTGTAATCGAACATACCAAGACGAAACCAAACACAGAATGAATGAAATGACATGTTTCTCCAGCCTCTTAGGTCTTAAAAGTTTTCATTCTACAAGACTTAATCATTAATCAAAGAAAAAACATCAATGCTTTTTTACAGAAAGTTGTCAATATCACATTCTTTTATATTGACACAGCAAACAGTTACAGTCACAGTCAAACTTAAAACACAAAACCGCACCTCTCTACATACCCCAGTGCAATGTCCTTAAACAAGTGCCCCGTGGCTGTCCAAAGTGCTTCTCTCCTAAATGGGTAAAAAAGGAGGCAGGTTTCCTCCCGGGCTGTGTCTGTTGTCAGACGCTTGTGTTGTGTTTGCCTCAGGCCACAAATTCCCCAGCAGCAGCAGCGCAGCCGAGTGGGAGTGTAATGTGGAAGTGTGTGTTTAGTGCAGAACTGAAAGGAGAGGACAAGTGTGTCCACCTGATGTTGGGATTCTGCACAGTTGGGACCAATAAAACATGGTCAAATGAAGTGCTCTGTTGTTCTTATTAGAATGGCTTATATACATATATATAAAATCAACAGGTATCTATGAGTGGGAAGCGTCATCACCTGAAATAGGTTCAGAGCTGCATAAAGGGAACAAGGACGACACTGTCATCTCTGACTTCTCAGTTCGACACATGTGACAAAACAAAGTTACAGATAAAGCTGAGCTATAGTGCACATTAGCAGCTGTCACTTGCACTTATTCTAGACAAACTGGAGATGATCTTAACTCAACAGGAAAAATGTAAGAGGTCTTAAACACAACAAACTTAAGAACAATCAGTTCTCACTTGGGGCCGGCACACTCACAAATGCTGTCGTGTTCACACTTGAGTTGTTATGGTAACAACTATTTCCGGAGATATTTATCAGTGAATCACCACAAGATAATTATAATCTCATAAAGTGTAATATTTCATAACTGATAAGTCTGTTGCATGAAAAGAAACTAACTTTTGCTAAATACTTTGAAATCTGAGGTTTAAATGTCACAAGTGAAGACATTCATGACAGCTTCTGATTTAGGACAAGACTGTCACAAATGTGAAAGAAATTCCACAGCAGAGGAGAAAGTTCCTGAAAGTGAGCAGCAGACAGCAGCTACTACAGATGGGCTATGAAAGCAACTCAGTGCTGTATTCAGAGACATTTTAGTCTATAACATAAGTTTTAACTTTATAGCCTGTGGGTTAGTTATTTGAACACATTCCTCTCATTATGTGTGTTCACTCACACTGAGAAACTCTCTGTCTCAATGCAGCCGCACTCTGTCATAACATGCACTGGCTGCATCATTATTACCATGTTTAAACTTAAAGCTGCACCTCTATTGTGTTCTATAGGAATACACACAATTATTGGCTTAGTACTGTATGCTACTTCCTTGTTTTTAGTTTCTTAAGTGAAATAACCTGGTCACACTGCAAATATGTTGTAGCCTATTATAATCCGCCCAAATGTCTAAGCTGTCTAAATGTAGCTGCAGAAAGTAAAAGGCCTGCTGCTTTAGCAGACTGTGTCAACATAGGCAGGTCTCAGACAGGGCTGCTCCTAAACAGTGTTTTGCTGAGGGTCTGCACATTGGCACATTGCACCGTCTTATCCCGGGCGGAGGAATGCAGCTCACTGCTGCTTCACCTGCACAGACTTGCACTGATAAGAAAGCAGGGCTGGAACCTCACACTTCTACTCTTCAAAGATACTATCAGTCTGTTTCAAATGCCTCAAATATAAAAACACATCCTTGAAATCTACTGTCAAAAGTGCAATTGTTAAAATCTGTTAGTTCTGCAGATCTAGTTGGATAAAGTTTGCTGAGCGGAGGTGTACACTTGTCCAATAGCACTGGACATAGGTAACGCGGTATTAGTCAGAACTGTTACTCACCTGGCAAACACTTTGGACGCACTACACTGAAGAGCTAAATTAAGATTCATCCGGTCTGATCATAATAGCTCTAATTTTAGATGAGTTAGTAAAAAGTTTATTCCAGTGTTGGAGTGGAGCTGGGTGCACTGTTAGTCGAGCAGCAGTGTCAGGTGGCCACTCCCTCACCTCCACTCACTGCTCTGGGCCCCTGTACTTCCTTATTGCTCCAAACCTCAAGCAGAAACAAATATGGCGAATATCCTCAAGTGTCCAGTGAAGTGGCCTGCACGCCCGAGGGTTTAATATGGATTATTAGACCATGTGAGTAGCAAAAAATCTGAATTTCTGTAAAATTATAGATGTAGAGATGGCCTGGGAGCATCGAGTTGTCTTACCACAATCTAGACAAAATTATACTAATTGGCAATTAAGAATATTTTTGCCGTTCAGTAAATAAGCTGAAATAATCAATGCCTTAATAATTTGTTGACGCTCTGAATCAATACTGCTTGTAATTACATCTAATGGACACCAGAGGGCACTACTGGCCTATGAAAAATATCTAAACATTTAAAGTACTTACAGGATTTGTGTTATAGGCTTATTATTAATTTATTATTGTTATTTACTGTATTTCAAATTTGTTGATCAAATAAAAATAAGTATTTGCTTAATAGCTTTTATCTCTGTCTCTGTCTATCTATGTTGCCTTAAATAGTATTTAAGTTATTAATTATTTATAGTGTTCAGTTTTGGTTTTTTTTGTTTGGTTTTTTTTTGTTTTTTTTTGTTTTGTATTTGCAGGTTATAAATTAACAATTAAAACATAAAATTAAAGAAACTCTATGCAAGGAAAAAGGTGAAAAGAGCGATCCTTCCACACTGTATATAGCCTAATATTGAATGTGTGGATATGTATGTGAATATATTATCATACACAAATATGTAAAGCAGTCGTCTTGTCAGGGGCACTTTCTTCACTCACTCCTGTAGGTGCTGTTGGTGGTTTTGAATCGGCTGACAGCTGTGAGGGGAGTTCAAGTCTGGGGCACTCAGGGACCAGGCCACACCCACCGTACCCCACAACCAGTGCACTGTCAAGGGCAAGAATCTCTAACAGGTGCCCCTCTCGCTCTCTCCTCTTCCAGCTTTTAGACAGTAGCCGTCACACGCAGCCAAATGCTATAGGCTTAAGCACATACAATGGCTTCACTGTTCAGGGGTAATATAGGATCATTAACAGCGACCATTTAGGACACGCCACCGCCCAAACCAGCGCTCTCCCCACATCTCAGGGTGGAGCCGGGCCAGTATTTAGGTATGCGCCCCCAGGGGAACACAGGTGGTACTCTGGTATGCCCATGTTTCTTGCACCTCTCTGGAGACGGATCGACCGAGGTGATGAATAGAAAGTATTTGTTTCTTTGCAACAGTGAGTCTAATAATATTTCTCACAGTAATTCCAGTAATGTTGTTGTTATGTGTGTGGAAGGTGTTGGTAAAACGAGGAGTGTGTCAGCAGTATTAGGACACATGCTAAAGATTGGGGGACGATTATAATAGACTTACGACCGTCGGTTTGGTTACTAACTACTAATTTGTTTATCTGCCATAACTATTTTAGAATGGGTAATATTATATTTAGCATCATGTCGCAAAGGGGATTCAACACAAAAATGCTTTTTCATAATTTCTTCACATAATATTTAATTAGTCTTATTTATTTTACTTACACTGATTGATTTGTAATGTGATTTTGAGACTTTGTAAAGACATTTAGTACTACAATTCATAGATTTTTAATAAAATGTCATGTAGATTATTATCAATTATACATATTCTTTCAAATATATTTAATTTCTTCAAAAATATACAAAATCCAACCACTATCTTGTATTACATAGATTAGACAGTAGCCCACTAAGCAAAGGTTTATTTCTGTTTGGCTCTATCCCTCTGCATTTTAATTCTGGTTAATTATGCAAAAGAACTAAAAGTTTACTGTAAAATAAATAATTCAACAACTTTTTGAGATAGGTCTTCTTTAAATTATACAGTATATGGTGTGGTACATGATTATAAATATGTATTAACATATTCATGTATAAATGTACCACCTGTAACTTTGTCAGATCCTGTCAGGTCTGATTAGTGAAGACCGCAGTTCAGTCTCTGTCCACTAGGGGATTCATCACACCAGGTTTATTCTCCCAGCTACACTTCTGCCCATATTCCTTTTAAGTGTAAGCCCACCTTAAAGATAAATATTGCTGCATATTTTAAGATTCAGCGGTTTTGTGAGGTATATGCTCTTACTGTGGACCAGGTACCCACCCCAAACCAAACTACAGACCCCACCCGAGGGCCCATGAGAGAGAGGTATGCTTTGATCCACCTCACTTCACATTTACGCTCACCTTATGTCACTTGGATGATCTGGGTGTATTTGTCTTTGCCTTAATGACCGCTGACTCCTCATTGTCCCGTGGTTGACCTCTGGGGTCAAACTGCTGACATCATCGCTCTGGTTAATGGTTTGACTCGGCCTTTAGAGCTTGTATTTGTTCACCTTTGACCACAAGGACGGACACCTGGACAAGTAAAGGAATGAGGGAGAGGGGAGGTAGTAGTGACCGTGTGTTCAGATTTGGACCTCTTAGTATTAGGAGTGTTTACTATGTATAATCTATAAGTACAAATATGTTAATTTAATTTATAGATATATTATACATGTTTACAATGAGTTTACAAGTATTTCTATTTATACACTTTTACACTTTTAGACATATGCACTTATACCTATACCATTTTTTTAATAGAGCTGCAAAAAATTAGGGGAATAAATATAAAAAATAATAATAATTGTGAGTAGTCAACTATTTAAATATAACACTTAAACCTTTATATAAATATATTTTGTTAATTGTAATTGTAGACTATATAGAAGAGTATAAAACATGAGCTAAAAGAGCTTTATAACTTAATAAATCAAAATATCAAACGAGTATAAACTATTTCTGATTTTTATCAATAATACACTATATACATATTAAATGTCTAGAATTTTTCAGACATTTTATTTCACAGTTTTGAGTTTACAACTGTATTTAAAGCATATCAGTGTACAATGGAAAAAGCCAATTTAATAACATTAATAAATAAATCGCTGATACTAAAATGATTGTTAATTGAAGATGTGGTTTTTAAATAATATATTTAAAACATTTCTACTAAGCAATCTTCCCTTCCCTTCTGCACCAGTTGCACAAAACTTGCCAATTGTTAATAAGGATGATGCTAATTTATTGCACCTTCACTACTACTACAAAAACATTAGATGCAGCAATTAAATACAAATTTACATGAACTTAAATGCATTTTGTGTTTCCACGCTAAAATCAAATGGTGTCGATGACTGTGTGGAGGCATTGGAAACAGGTGGTGTGGCTGTAATAGATGAGGTCCATAAAGTGGAGCCCAAACAGCAGGAGGTCTGAGTATCCAGTGAGGTGTGAAGAGGTCCAGGCCCGGGTTAGATTATAGACCCAACCCGCATTACAATAGAGGTGAGACCCAGCTGGAGTCCCGGAGTTACTGCTCTGCAAACAAAAAATAAAACAAATCTCCCATCATGCATCTCTTTAGAGGGTCATCGTCAATACTGCCCCCTTTGTTTGTGAAATGATATACAATTAGCCCCCAGCTGCACAACCGTAAAAGGTCACACTGAAGATTCATAAGGTTTAGAGGGACTTCAAAACATCAGGGCAATAAAAACGGGTCAGACTGGTAACGCAGACGGGCTAAACCAGTGGGACCCGTCTTTTTCACACAAAGACTGTTCAGTGGAGGAAATAAAGCTTTAAGTGTTATCTTGAGAAGTGACAACTACAAGTCACTTAATAAATGGTTTTGAGTAACTGCCAAAAGTCTTAGAGCAAAAATAAGTCACAAATAAGATAATTGAAATGCTTTTTTTAGTGAAATTCAGCTTGCATCAGTGTCTACAAGGCTTCTCCAAGTAAATGTTTCATCATAAAGCACAAAGCGTATTATCTAATTTCCAAATATTTCCCAAATAATTCCCTTGTGCATCAATAAAGTTTGTCTAAGTATAAGTTTAAGTCTATGCTGTCAATGCTCTAATAGTGTTCCACCTCAAAATAATACTATACTATACATTTTAAAGTTCATATATTACGCCAAATTGACTCTTCTGAGCTTTTAGCCACGTTATAATATTGTTCTTTCATCAAAAACATACCTGGAGTTGTGTTTTGTTTAATTTACACATGTTTGAATTACACTTTCTTATTAGTTTGTCTATCTCCAAAGCTCAAAATGCTCTGTTCCACATTATAATGCCTGTTTTTTAAGTTACCTCTGCCTTTAGTTCAGTAGAGATTGGCAGTTCCAGGGCTGAAATCATCCAGATGATTCTAGTGGAGGTGTGTGGAGTTTAAAAAAACAGTGGAGCACTTCCTGTATTACCACACGACATCACAAAGACACAGAACGCAGCCTAAATACGCAGGGTTTGTGCGTTAAAAATGTGTGAATGGAAAAAAAACACTACTCCAGATATAATTTTGATGAGAAAAGATTAAATCGACCAGGAAATAGCATAAAATGAGCCATTGAACTTGCATAAAGGACGTCCAGTAAAGCCATAAAGGTGTAATGAATGGGTCATTGACTCACCGGATTTTTGTGGGATGATACACACCTGTAATTGAAACTATAGGATTCCCAGTTATTCTTAGTGCGGTCAGTTTATTTAAAAAAAAAATCATGCCCACAAAAACATTGATCACGTACTTTCCAGGGTGTAGCACAGACCTTATTTGAAGTTAAAAGTCCTGCTAAACGGTGAGGTTGAATATAAAATACTGAGTGGAAAATAGCTATGGTAGTGTATAAACATTTACTACTTTTTTTTTGGAAACTAGTTTACGGATCCACCAAAGTCTTTCCAGGATCATTTACCTTAAGTATCACCATATTTTTTCTCCTTGTACTTGAAGTATTTTGCAGAGTTATTTAGGGCTCCACAGTTCTTTGATCCCAGCTAAAGTGCATACAGTTGTTATTTCCTTGTTGCAAGACGCTGTACCCGCCCGGTCCCATGTCAGTGTGATGTAAAGTGCTTTGAGTGCCCAGTAGACTAGACCTTCACATTTAATTTCTAGTTTTAGTCTTCTTGTACCTTTGTTACATCTCTCGCCCATGTTTCATCTCACTAAATTAAACATGTAGCCGCTGCAGACGCGTTTACCTGTCACCGTGCTGATCTGGTGGCTCGGGTTGCAGTTGGCATCTGTGGCGTGGGCTGTCATCGGCGCTGGGTTTATCCGAGGGAGTGTTGGGACTTGCACTGGGCCCGGTGATGGCACGGCTGGCATGTCTCATTGGGTTACTATAGCAGCAGCTGCCAGGGGCTTCAGATGGTGTAACAACATGACAGAGGTCAGGATAACAGCGACATGGAGGAAGAAAGTAGAGAGGGCTAATGGGAGCTAAAGGGGACATGTCGGCCACTTTGTTAGACAATGAAAAGGCCTGGGATGTAGGGCAGACTGTGCTGTCCAATTCATGTTTCAGTCTGGGCAGGAAATGGGCACTTTTACAGTCTTTATACACGTAGAATGGTCGAATCTTTTTGAAGTTAAAAGTTGTGATAAAACTATTAATAGAAGGACAGTGTGTTTTCTAGTAGAGGTGGGAGATATATCAAAAATATTCAGTAACTTCAATTATTTCCACAACAATGTATTATATATAATCATTTGTTTTTGCAAAATTAGAATTCCAAAACAGGATATATTGTCTCTGATATTAAAACTATAAAATATGACTTCAGCTAGAGACAGAAAAGCTTAGTGTTATAGCCTAAACAAGGATATAAAGAGATATTTCCTGTTTGTGGTTAATTGTATGGTCCATTTGCATTTTGTGCTAGACTTGAACCTCATGTAGAGGCACGTTTTTCCACATTCCTGATGCATTAAAACATTGTCTGAATATTATTATCATTATGCTGAAAAAATACTGAAATATACATTTTGTCAACTAGTGAGAATCACGTAATAATTTGTTAGATATTGCGTTCAAAGTCTTTTCTTATTGTGGTGTAGGTAAAGTTACATTAAAGAGGCATCTGTTGGGGACAATGATTTATCATTGTCTCCATTTTTCTTTTAGTATGGACCTCAGGATATGCTGTGGCACTGTAATTAGTTTCAATGGGTTAGTACGTTCTATTAAGTTCCATTAAGTGAGATTATTATTGTGGTCACGGCCTATTACATTTATATTCAGAACATAGTGCTGTTTTGCCAGACTTTGAAGCCCCATTGGCTTTTATAATATAATGATAATAAATTGGTTATTTAAAATAATATGCAATGGGCAGCTTGGATTGTAAAATTGCCTGTTTGTGCTACTGGGATACACAAGGCAAATTGTATTCCATTAAATAATAGCCTCTTACTGAAGCACAATAATTTTGGGTGTACAATGGAATAAAAAGCGCAGACAAACATCCTACACCGCTCGTGCCTCTTTTGAAAATGCTTCCTTGCACACTCACACAAACAAACAGACGGAGAGGGAGAAAAGAGAGAGAGAACGAGAGGGAGGGAGGGGGATGATGTCACCTCTTGTGGACGGCTAACGCTCGGGCTTGAGATAATGGTGACATTTCTGGAGAGGTGATGTCATTCTTGTACTCACTGCCCCCTCCCTCCCTCCTCTGTCTCCTCTCCCTCCTCCCTCCTCTCTCTCCTCTTGTTGTAGTGCAGGTGGCCGGTCAGTCTTTCAAGCCGACAGCAGAACTAGTCACATTGAATAGGCAGCATAGCGAGGCAGTGTCCTCTGAACGCATCTGCCCACTACACCTGTTTGTTCTCCATATATACGCTTTATTCTTACTACCTTGTCACTATTGCTAATTAACTGCAGGTTGAAAAATGTTCCAATGTGTCTTTTAAAAGCAGGATATGTATGTTTAGTATTTATACAGTCCATGTATCACTGCAATCCATGTGTTGCAAGTTCTGTCTTGGACATGCAACAGGTTTACAATAAATAAATACATTTAAAATATTTCATTCTACTCACCCATTTTAACACAAAAGTTTACTTCGATAACTCAAATGTCGTAACTATTTTTCTTTGTATATTATTTCCAGACTAACTGAAAATGAAAAGTGAAAAGCACACTTGTGATTGGCTAAATATTCTACTCATATGAGCCGTGTAAACCCAACTGAACCTCCGTGACTGCACATAAGTGATAAATATAAAACCAGCCATTTTTGAAGGACAAACAAGACGTCTTGACTGCATAACATTACGGCTAGAACAGCTCGCCCGTGGTCCGTGCACGTGCAGCCTGTATACTGTATGTAAATAGGATTTCTCCCCTCCATCCATAGTTGCCCACTGAGACCAATCAAGTACAGGGCTGGCAGGCTGTGGGGCTGCTGGGTCCCTTTTACTGCAGTCTTCACCCTCCGGATCTGCTCATTTAAGGCTTCCCTCTCTTCACACACTTCTCCACACTAAATGTATTATGTATTAAACCTTGTGCTATGGGATTAAATTTCTATTGTGCCTGGAATTCATACCAGGCTCTACAATAAAGTATGAAATGGTGACTTTACTTTACCAGAACTTTTGTCTCCTGGCTACTTTAATGGTCCAGGAATTCATGAATATTGCACCTGGTATGTTATTATATTGCACTGTATAATTTGGTTTATTTGTTATGAATAAAATAACGTTGTAAGATACTTAATCTTGAATGAATCTAATTTTGGGCATGTAGCCAGTATTATGCTACGGTTTCAAAAATAAAATTAGTATATTATATCTTTTGAATGGGAAAAAGTCCTCAAAATGTTGAACGCCATAAATAGCATAGCAAAAATGACTGTAGAATAGCAATGTCCAATTAAACATTGTCACAGTGAGGTACTTTGATTGTATGGTGTATTATGGATACTTATCGTGAGTTGTACTGGGAGGTTTTAGTACAAAGCCTTATTTTATTTTTATACTATGGAGATTTTGGTTTAAGGTTTTCGTAGCACAGCGGGCAGGTTGCCAGAGCTGGAGCTGCTTCAGAAGCCTAAAGGGTTTTTGTAGCACTACCCTCTCAGAGCATCTCACCGTCAGTATTTTTATCGCAGGAAGAACTCACCTCCAGCTCTCTGCACTTTCACTCCACCAACTTGTGCTACGGCTGTCTTTCTTCCCCCCGTCGAGAGGAGCAACGTGAGAGGAGCGGTAAACAAGTTCCCACCCCCCACTGCCTTTGCCACACATGCACACACACCCCCACACACGCGCACACACACGCACACACACACACACATGCATTCTCACATATACAGGCTGTATCTGGGCAAAAAGAACATAAACATATGTCTTATATCATCAATTGACAGGAAGGCAGCAGGTCCCACTGCTCCAGTCTGCACAAAGGGCTCTCATCACTCCTAGGAATAAAGCCAAAAGAGCAAAAGAGATAAAGAGCTAAAGTATAAGTCCATATATTTTACATTTTAGGAGCCTGGTACAATAACATAGTTTAAAGTGCGACAATGTATTTGTGCAGAAAATAGTACAATAAATGATACAAATGAATGCCACTGTACCATACTGACATAAAAACTATAAGGTAGGATCATCTAAATAAACACAAAAAGAAAAAAAAAGTTGTGTATTCTCTGCAATTATATAGTATATAGTACAGTATAGTATAGTATAGTATAGTATAGTGTATAGTATATAGTATAGTATAGTACAGTACAGATAAAAAATGAACCTCAAAATAATATTGTTGACTCATTTGGGAAGTGAAGTGTGGTTAAGGAAATGACTGAAGCATCCCTGGCAAAATGTGAGCAAAACATAAAAACGACATTTCCCATGTGTTCGGTATTATGAGCTTCTAATGGGAAAATATTGTCAACTTATATGGAGTCAAATGAAGTCATGTATGTTAGTTGACAACTAAACAAGGCTATGATGCAATATAATGACTCCTATGCCAAGGTACCAGATGTCTAATAGTCCAAACATCTGCATGTATTTATCATTATGACACAGGGTCGAAATGGGACACCTTAAGCAATACCAAACATATGTTGTAGGATGGCAACTGACTAATAAACAACACGGTTCGTTTTAGAGAGGCTGTTGCGGAAATACCAAATCAAGGGCAGTAGGAAATAGAGCTGTAAAGTAGAGTTTGACATTGGTTTTTCACTTTTTTTTTTTTCCAGTTGTGTCTTGGGACTGGCTCAAAAAGTAAATTAACTTAATTAGTATGTGCAGAGTTTACACCATAGTTTATACTGTTCGTAGTAAGCTCTGCGACAAAACTGGCCACTTTAAGAGATGGGCGTATGCTTCATTTAATAGTTAAAATATACCCAATTATAGGATTTTTTATTACTTGACTGCAGTTTACAGTTTTACTAATTATTTTTAAAGGTGCTGTATCGAGCAAAAATGACTCTTGTGAGCTTTAAGTCATGTGATAATGATCAAAAACATATCATCTCCAAGACTCAAAATGCTCTGTTCCAACTTGTTATGTCATGAATTAGTAGTTTTAACAGCTAGCGTTTACATTTTTTAGTTTAGTTTGGTAATTCCAGGGCTGAAATTATCCAAATTCTAGTGTAGTTGCATGAAGAGTTTAAAAACACAGTGGAGCACTTCCTGGACTATCACATAACATCTCAAGGTGGGATGGATTGTCTGTTTGCGTGATTGATTAAACGTGTGAATGGAACAAAACAAAACTCTTTGATGAGAAAACATTATAAAATGGATATAACGTGGATTAGAAAAGAGCATAATATGGGCCCTTTAATATACAATACTTTTTAGACATAATGTACTTTGCAGAATGCATACAGTACCTTGTTTAATTGGTGCACAAATAACATTTTTACCAGTTGAAAGCAGTTTGTAGAAAGCATTAACAGAAAAACAGAAAAGCTTTATATGGAAGTCCCTGCATGTCCCTGTACCTCTGTTTGGCAGGGCAAAGGTATGTTAATAAGTGCCATACCAGACTAGAATAGTAAAGCTCCATATGATAACACACATATTTGAATTGCCTTCTGCTGTTTCTTTGTTTGCAACTCAGCGCCGTGTCAAAGAGCTTTCGCATCCTTGTAAAATCATGTTTACAAAAAGACTGGCACTCTCCCTCTTCCCTGCATTTGCACAGCCCTCTTGTTTTTAACCGAAATCTCATTTGACCCGGTGTGTAACGCTGCAGAATACAGCTGCCAATTTATTTTCCCTCCGCTATAGTTGAAGTTGCTGCTGTAGGTAGAGGAGGATAAAAGCAAATTACTGAATGATGACATGTAATGTGATGTTTGCATGTGAGCAGAGGCACTGATGAAAAGCTTTTCAGTTTTGAGGATTCACTCCAGAGAGGACGCAGTGGAATATTTACTGAGTGAAAGCAAATGACTTGGTGAGTGTTGACATATTCAGGTTTAAAAACACTCATTTTCTCATCTGCGACCTGCTTTATTATTACTTCACCTCTTCCACTGCACAGAGCACTACCCCGGGACCATTCTTCAGCAGTCGTATGCTAAGCCGTGTTGATGTACATCGCATTGGCTTTGATTGACTCATGTGATGCATAAAACTGTGGTCGGGCGCAGCATCAATTATTTAAGCTCTATATGGAATGTGCTGTCGAGCTCTGAATCATTCATACCTTTGACTAACTGAAGCAGGGCCATTAGAAAATGATCTGATCCTCACATTTGACTGGTTGAATAGAGGCGTGTGACCACCATTGTTAAAACTGGACTAGTGCCTGCTTGTGTCCATGGAGATATTTGTTTGCCTGGAATACTCCACAGTACGGCATTAAATAAATCAGTAATAAATCAGTCGATCTTAAATATCTCATGGACAAGCAGAAGATGCTACATCATCATGAGTCAGATCTGTGCAGAGGTTACCCGCTCAAAGTAAGAATGTCAGACTTTTTAAAGCAATAGAAACACAAAATTTAATAAAAGCAAGATTAGTTTAACTTTGTTTCCATGGACAACCAGAACGAGTTACATGTCAGATCTGTGGAGGCGCTACTCACAGTAACAATAAAAGCCCTTCAAAATCAATAGAAACTTGTAATGGATTAAAAGTAACAAAGATAAGGTATAGAGTATAGTGTTACACCTAAACTTGGATATCTCCATGAACGACCAGACCGTTACATCATCATACGTCAGATCTGTGGAGAGGCTACCCACTCACAGTAAGAATGCAAGACATTTGAAAGCAATAGGAATCTGTAATTTAAATTGTAATTAAAAGCAACAAAGATAAGTTTGATGTCATAGCTAAACATAGATATCGGGATGGACAACAGATCAAATTACACCATCATACTTCAAATCTATGGAGAAGAGAATGCAAGATTTTTTATAAGCAAAAGAAACCTGTAATTGATGAAAACCAATAACAAGCAATAAGTTGAATGCCATAGTGTGGACACAGGCAAAACAACAACATACCCAGAGAGACAAGCAGATGGCAGACTCATAGACATTACATATGTAGTGTTAAGTGAACTGAGTTGTCATTGCCTTCTCCTGATTTGTTATAATTCCTGTTGACAAATCCAAGGCCCACCTCTTTTTATTGGCCCCCATTGAGCCGTGGTGTTTGTGAGGCTGTATAATGTAATGTACACCATTTCTATGCATTTTCACTTGTGTGTTTGACTCCACGTGTCTGACAAACACTTGACACAAGAACACATTTCCCTCTCATATGAATTATCTTGACTTTAAACACACACGTTCCTTGTTATGAGTTGTAATGACAGATGGCGTTTTGAATGGAGTTGTGATGCTGAGTGAGCTTCCCTGTGGATGGACTCATTACCCATGCATCAGGAGATGCCTGTTTTATCACCCCGGGCTGTTTGTGACACACTTTCTCACTCTGATGGATGATCCAAACATTCATTAAAATGGAAATAAATACTCAGGTAGAGCAACTGGGGGGAAAACTGATAATGAAAATAAGACTATTGTGTCATTATAACTTTAACTACTACTATAAGACCCGTCACAGTGACACATTTTAAGCATGATATAGCCCTGCAGAGAATACAGCAAAAAACAATAATACTCAAACTACTTTATGCCACTGGCACGAAGAAGGATAATTCCAGTAAGCCAATTAAATCAACAGTATAATTAAAAGGCCTGCGCTGCAACAAATAAATAGCAGAATGAACTGATAATTAGCTGTAGCAGTTATTTATTCTACCCTCTACAGCTCAATTCTTACATCATTACATAAACGAAAGACTAACATTTTCCCACCCAAAAAGTACCCACGATAAATATTGAGCCCCAAAATATATTGCTCCAGCTTTATACTGAACGATAAGTTAATATAATAATTATCGTGACCAACTTAAACCAAAATAAATACCAATACAGTTTACAAGTAGAATATGTTAACTACAAACATGCAATACCAATGTAGCACAAATCTAATGATGTCAATCTGAAGTACTACAAGTGTTCTACTACTGTTAATTGTACCCTTACTCCAATGTACAACAGCAACTACTACTATTGCTGCTAAAGAAGTACTTTATTCAAAATATGTATCTCCTATATTTTATCAGAGCTGCTGGGAGCCCTTCTTTTTAAAATAGCTTACAAATGTAAGCTAAAAAGTTACAAATGGCTTTTTTAATTCAAGAAACTAATAGGGTTTACCCAAGCCTGCTTTATTATTCATGCATGCGTTTAAGAAGACTTTAATACCATCTATTTTCAGACAGTATAGTGTGATGTACGACCTTCTTCCTTCCTCTGCAGTTCTTTTCATTATGGAAGTTTATTAAAAAGTGAAAAACTGGGAAGCTTTTACTGAATTACTTATATTTTTTATTAACCACAGCTGTTAAAGCGCACACAAGTATTGCAGGTCAAGTACAGGGTTTATGAGTGTTTTGTGTTGCATCTCACCTGGGAGAAAATATTTAAGCTTTTATGTGAATCAGTAATGAAGATTTTCTAGTAACAGAAAGCAAGGCTCATTACTGGTGGAACGGATTTGAAAACTGCTAATAATTAAAACTAAACCGCTTGTACCATTTGCTCTTAAAATAATCTCTATTGACAGCATGTATTATAAGGCTTATAGACAATCATCAAGTTCACTTAAATTAATAAAAAAAACTGAAAATAAAACAGCAGACTAGTTAAAGATTACTGAGGTGAAAACAACTTGAATATTTTATAGTTTGACATGGTTTAGGAGGCAAACACATATGGGGGAAAGTTGAGGGTTACACATTTTAACCTTATTAAAATGCCGGTAGATTTGTAATATATATGTAAACTTGTGATACACTGTTATAGTTTAAGATAGAGATAAACAAAAACAACTCTAAAAGAAGTCTATTATATTTTATTCATCACTTACATCATTTTCTGTGTGTTTTTAAAGTCTGGCTTATTAGGGGGATTTGGTAAGTCCTTGGATAGTCCCTGATCCTGTCTCCAGATTTCATTATTTTCTTCTGTCTGTCTGTCTGCGTCGTGGGCTTAAGCACGCACATAAATAACAGGATTTATAATCAGACTGTTGCCTTCAGCTCAGTCAAGTGCACATGTCAACATTAGGTATGACAAACTAAAATAGTCTTTGTAAGCTCAGAAAGTTGCCAGTAGAACAACATGCTGGAGAACATGTACAAGTATATGATGTACTGCAGTTATACTTAAGCAACTATGATATCTGATACTGCTGCTATTAACAGTACATCATTATTTATAGGGTTGTCAAGATATCCATACTCTTATTCTAATCAACAGTCAATACATTTTTAAAAGTACTGATACAGAAAGTAATTGTATAGTATATTGTATAAAGTTGGACTTTTGTTGAATAGTTTTTAAAGTCCTACATGGTAAAACTAAAGGCCCCATATTACTCTATGTTATGTTAATGTTCCTGTTAATGAGTTTTGTTTCACATGTTTAACACACAAACTACAAATTTAGGATGTTTTTTCTCTCAAAACTGAAAACACTCACCTTCACTAGAATCATATGGGTAATTTTAGCCATAGAATTGCCAATCTATACTGAATTTAAGATCAAAGGTAGATGTTAATTGGAAAAAATATAGCTTTATGAAATCAGAAGGTGGAATAGAGCGTTTTGAGCTTTGGTGATATAGAAAGATGAATAATAAAATAATAAAAGAGTAACTCAAACACATGTGAATGAATCAACTCCAGGTTTGTTTTTGATGAGGTAACATGACTAAAAGCTCACAGGAGTAAATTATGTGTAATATAAAATTATTAAACTGCATTCAGTGTATGCAAATGTACCTTTCTACTGTAAATAAAAAATGAGTTTAAATATCGAGTATTGAAAATTGAGTTTAAAATCAAGATTATTACTAAAACCGAACAATTTACCATGAAGTATTCCAATAAATCTACTTTGCCTGTGGAATAGACTCTGCACTTGTTGCCCGCCTGAACCTTTTGACCCATCACATGACTCCTGAAGTGGATTTCCCCTGGACTCAGACTAGTTGACGACACGACACTGGAATGCGGTGATGCTGCCTGGACTCTGTGGGCCATTGTTGCCCATCTCGTGTGAGGCCGGTCCCTTTGTGAGCGCGGAGGCGGCCGTGTTTGTGATGTTTATGTGAAGTGCAGGTGGCAGTTCCCATCGGGTCAGAGGGTCCCACAGGGAGTCCACAGAGAGCAGCTTACCCAATGACATCACCTAATCCTGATGTGTTGACACCTCAGTCACCACAAGGGAAACTGCCATGTTGGCATTTATGTGGGAGGGAAGCTCACTGTGACCCAAAGTCTTATAGATCCACCCTCTGAAAAAAGAAAGTTTGTACAGCTATTTTAACCCAGTGGCATGCCTCTCCTCTGACTGTGCAAATAACAGCTTCCTTTGCTAAATTAAGGTGCAAACTTGAAAGAGTTGGGCTAAAAATGGCGTGGCTGACGAATGCTTTTCAGGAAAAAAGTTGTTTTAAAGACTATTTATGTATGATATATACACATATTACTTTTAATGTGCAGATTCCACTTACATTTCACATATTTTTGAAAGTAGTGTTTATAAATATCACTTTGAGATCGGGAAGCAGCAAAGCAAATAAAGCAGGACTAAACCGGGGCTAGAACAGGATCAAGCCAAATCTACATTCTCAAACCAGGTCTAAACATTGTGAACTTAAATTAATCACTGTAGTCCATGGTCGGGTTCATATAGGATAAAAAAAATGGACATACATAGCTAACCTGCCACTGCATTTCACATAGGAAGTGACCATGGGCGTGATTCTGGTTCATCCACTCTGGCTCCAGTTCACTTTTTACTGAAAAAAAAAAACCTCTCTAACTGTTGCTCTCAGGCTCCTCATTTTAAAATGTTTGTATTAACCAGTGCTACATGATCTCAGTCTTTTCATTTTGCTATTTTGTCCATAAATTGGAGAGACTCAACACAACTCTCTCCCCTTAGCCCCTGTCACCCACTGAGAACACTGGACTATATCACATATCGCACTACCTCACTTTCCACTTATATGGACCATCAAAAAACTGTTACTTCATATATTTGGCACATATATCTCTATATTTTTATATGGACAATCAATAACTGTTTTATTTATTATATATATATATTTTTCAGCACTACCTCACTTTCATCTGTAATCTCTGTTTTGTCTATACTTGAATGTTACTTAAGTTTACTTGGTGCACTTTTCTTTTTTTCTTGGCGTTTGCACATTTTCTCTTCTTTTTAAATGTTTTTTTAAATGTTTGCACTGATGTGGGAGAGGACAGCAATTTCATCTGTGCTATAGATCTTGTATGTATATGCATATGTGACAATAAAGAGAAATTGAATTGAATTGAAATCACTTCCTGTCTCACCTCCACATCTCCCTTATAACCGCTAGCCTTAGTGAGCTTCATTTGACTGGAGTCGAGCACTGTGGGTAACGTCACACTACTTTTGTCCACTTCCTTACACAGTCTATAGTAGGATTTCAGTAGTAGTGAGCCAGCCCATGTTCTGGCTGTCACCCAGAAGGCATTTTCACTCTAAAGGCGGTGATCTGAGGAGCCCTGAGATGAGCGAAGCTAGAGTTGAACATTTTGAATTTGAAAATACTTTAAGCACTTACATTATTCACACTTTGCGCACGAGATTTGCCTAAGGATACAAACCAGGTCAAAGGTCATGAGCTGCTTATAGCCCCGGGCCTCCTAATCCTGCCCCAGCATTTAAACAACACTCTTGAGCTAAGTTTGGGATTTATGAGTCAAATGAAAAAGGTGGAAGGTTACATTTAGCATCTATGTCATTACAATCCATTTATTACCGACGCTATAACTGCGACTGCCAGGGTTTATTTGTTGAACTGTAAAGTGTAGCAGCTCCATAACATTAGGCATCAGCTGGTGTGTTAACTCTTACAAAAAAGCGATCGTAATTGATTGATGGTGTCACCCGTAGCGACGCCCTTTTCTGTTGTTGTTTACATGACTTCTTTTGATCCTGAACTACTCGGGCTGCGGAGGGGCGGGGCCTATGGAAAATCATTCAAGGAACTGTATGCAAATTCCGGCTCGGCTGCAGCTTCGGCGTGGAAGATTCACACGCAGCGGGATAATGTAATTTATTTCTGCCACGACACGCCACGTGAACTGGTTTAATGGATCCAAAAAATATTGCTTACAAACAAAGTGGCTCCAGGCTGTTATGTTTTATTACATGGGTATAATGTAATAGTGGCATCTAATCTAATGGTGTGTTGGCTAGAGTTATGATATACATTGTTACAAATGATTTATGTAAAGCAGCTGTTAGGGCAAGGACAAACAACTCATAGTGCAACATGTAATGAATTAAGGTTCAAAATAGTCGTAAATTTGCTAAATGAAAAACACATAACAACAACATCAACATTATGACATGAAATGAATTGAAGATAGAAACTTAATGAAGCAATATTACTCCAAAAGTCATTTATAATATGTACAAATATATACCTGGACGACTGAGGGATTTTTCACATAGTAGCAGTAGTAGTAGTAGTAGTAGTAGTTGTAAGCTGTTAGTAGTAGTCGCAGTAGAAGTAGCAGTCGTAGTAGTAATAGTAGTAGTAGTCATAATAGTATTAATAGTAGTAGTATAAATAGTACTACAGAATATGTTTTAAAAGAATTTCAAACCAACCAACGAAAAAGTACCATCTCCTCTAATAGAAACAGACAGAAAATACATAAAAATATATAGAAAAAATCAATTTAAAATGGAAACAGAGCAATAAAAAAACAAACAAAAAACCAAATATATATCTTTAAAATAACTTAATTTAATTCCAATCAATAATAACCATAGAAATCCAATCAGTAAAGCATCTCTCTTTGCCTCTTTGGAAATATGTCCAAAATATAAAATAATGTTCACGTATTGCCACTTCATTATATGGAATCTGTCATCCCTGTTACAATGTAAGCTAATGAGATATCAGTCATTAACACGCATAACCCATAATTCCTTTAATACATCCACACTCTGCTTTGGTGACTATGCGTAATTACCTCTTAAAAAATGGTAACCCGAGTTAATTACAGTTCACATGCCAATCTAGAGCTGACTGATCGCTGCAGCTGATTGATTGATTCCATTTGGTCAATAAATGAAACTAATCTTGTCCATTATCTCCCGAGACACTTTGGCGATCTCTTGTTCATCTCACGCTATACAAACTGAGATATATGTGCGCTCCCTCCCTGCAGAAAGACAGTGGTGCTGACAGCCGAGTTTCTCTTCAAAGCCCCTTTTAATGGCACGTCAATTTCCACTCCCCCCGGAGACGTATAGCGACTGAGTTCGACTTATTCTGACTCCCGGCGAAGACACGACCAGCCCCGGCAGAAAAGACCTCCTCCTCGTCTCTCAAGTAGACCTAGACACATTCGCACACTCTATGAACTCCCAGTTTTAGGATATGGCTGTCACAGTGACGCCTGTAACTTTGATCTACCCAAAAACGCTCCTAGCATAAAGCAATGTCTCCAGCCATTGCCACTAGTTACACTGCCTACCTGGTGTATTCTATTATTAAGCAGGGCTGAGACGAATGTTGCAATTAAAAAAAAATCTCTTCCCTGGAAATTCATAAATATTTGATGCCGTTCTCGCAGACAAGTTGTGATTTGTGCTCATTAGGTTGTCATATTTTATGCGGGAGTGTGAACACAAGTGGCGTCTCGTGTTGGAAGTTTTTTCGGGGGAGTTGGATGTCCCCGCCTCGAGTTGGACTTTTCTCAAATGACACGGCCCAAGGTTAGTGTTTCGTCATTTTAATATTTTAGGAGGAGCGAAAGGGATGTTTGGAGTGCGGGGTACCCAGCCTCGCCACTCCACCCACATGCGTAATTCAAAGCTAAGGAAATGTGCCGGGTGCCAAAGTGGGCGCAGGTGGTCCCAGTCTACAGGTGTGTTTGCCAAGCTCCCCTTAAAATGAAACCAATGTCTAAAGCACACACAAATAATATTGATGAGTGAACTGAACACTGCTCATTCACCCAAAAAAGCAAGCCCTAAGGGAGGAAAAACAGGAGCCAAAATGTACTACATTGAAATTCATTTGCAAATCCTCCTCGCAGCCACACTCTTCTTTCATAAATTGCCCTGAAAATGAAATACCCCATGCATAAAATTCACATCCATGGAATTTGGAAACAGGATCCTACCCAGAACGCTGATTGACACCACATAAAAAAGGCAGCCAAAGCAGTACATTCAGCAGTTTATGTGTGTGCAAATTAGATGTGGAGATGTGAAACGTTGTAGCTTATATGACTTTGCTCCATGACTCCAATTTTGAGCATTTAAACTCAAAATGGCTCATTATTTTTGACAAGAGGGAAGTGACAGTGAGCTGTGACTATCAACAAAATAACTAAATGTCAAATTTCTGTTAAGATTTGACAATTCAGCAGTTGCTATAAAAAAAAAAAAAAAAACTAAAACACAACCGTTGTTTTGACTGTTGCTTGGTTGATTACGTAATAAACCACTCTTCTGTGTAAAAGTATCTGTACTCTGTGGTTTGGTGTAGATTACCCTCAGGAGGTTTGTGTTTCTGCTAGGTGTAAGGCATCAGCTGTAAACAGAATGTGTAGTAACAATGTGTGAAAAACAATGTAATTAAAGTTAGTATTTTATCACATAAAACCAACGAGGCACAGTAAAAGCACATGAAATTACTCCTAACACCCTGTAGGTAACAATGCACTGGTGGTAGTTTTATTGGTGCCACAAAGTGGTGTGGGTTGTTGTGATAGCCTAGAGTGTGTGATTCTGTTGCACCACATTAAATCAGAGCCTTACATATTAGAGTGTACCTCTGTTTTGGCTGGCACCTGCCTCCCTCTCCACTATCCTATCTCATTCGCACCACAGATTTCCTTATTCTTTTATTTTCTGGTGAAACTAAAGCTCACGCTGTGTCTGTGCGCAGTGCGCTCAAGTGCCACATCCTTTAATGTTTGGAGAGCTGGAGACTGGCAGAACGGCACGAGTCTCAGAAGTTCAGAGGCATCGGCAGATCACAGGGCGACTGTCAGGCCTCCTGGCAATCTGTGGCAGCACAGAGGAGAGCCTTTGAGCCAATGACCCCCCCGAGATCCAGCAGGACAGAGGGGGAAATGGGGCTGTAGCCTGTCTCAAAGAACGCACTGTCTGCTCTAGTGATACCAGCAACAGATGAGATACAAGATAAAGCCAAAACACTATTTAATTAGATTACAAGGCACATAATAGTGCTAACAGTTGTTAAAGGTAGTGCCAAAAGTAGAATCACTAACAGGAAACAGGAACAGGAAAAGTAGCACTGACCACCACTATCTGTAGAACCAGACTAGTACATTTTTATTGAAGATAAGAAGCTGAATTGGTCAAAATTAACCAATCTATTAAGTTTGAACCATTTTCCCAAATTATAATTCATGGGTTTCTAATGAGTCCACAATAACATCTGCCCAGTTGGTCCGTTGATACAATTTGAGCTAAGTAGCATCTGGAAGATTTCATAGATGTTTTTTTCACTGTGAATGAAATTCCAAATGCTAATCCTTTGCCTGGCATATCCTGCTTAAGCATACATTAGCATAATAATAGTACATCCTGTGGAAGCAAAACTAACACGGTGCTTATGCTGAAGAATCGACCTGTTCAACACCTCTCCTCACACTCCGCTCCAGTCCTTTCCTGTTACAATTCAACACAAAGGATTTATATTTTATTTCCTGGATCGGTTCCACACTGGGTCGGCTGTTAAAACCTTTTGTGGTATATCTAATTAGCTACATGGAGACAGCAGAGGTGATCCGCAAAGGGCCAGACAAAAAAACTTGAATAGGTCATTTCACGGATGAGACACACAGCGCCTCGCCCCCCTCTCCCAAAACACAAGCCAGGAACAATGACGTAATGCCAAAATCTTTTAAAAAATAGTGACACATATTGGCTTGACTGAAGGAGCAATGAAAAGAAGGGGGTTTACAATGTCCTAAAATACTACTTAAAATTCAGTGAGTCACTATTGGCCAATGGAAAGACCCTTAATATTGTTTGCCTTGATGTCATGCCATTTGACATTAAAGGGGCCAGGGCCACAGAAGGAATGCTCTGCATGGCTGAACTTAGCAGTAGATGAGGGTCTACTTAATATAGTCCTGGCTTGTTATAAGAATGCTGACAATACAGCTTTAAAGAGCACACAATATTAGACCTGGTTTGTTCTAATTGCATAGACCAGAGTTTTTCCATCTTTTAAAGCCAGTATTCCAAAACACTGAACTAGGACCCGAACAGCAAAATAAACTTGATCTTGGAAAACATGTCAAATATATATTTTTGCTCATTTGATTAGTGAATGAAGAGATGAGTGATTTCACTAAAATAATAATCAGTTTTAAAAGTCAATTAAATACAGTGTAGAGTTTTTATATCCTGAAATCATTGTGTGACCACTCGCAACCTCCTTGGCATAGACAAATATAGCCGATATCCCTATTGACATTCACTATATGTTTGGTTTTAGCCCACTTTAAGCGCTACATTCCCAGTGAGAAATCCCTCTAAGATATCTTAAGCAATCCAATCTTGAAGTCATAATTCCTCAGGCTACCGGCGCTCCCTGGGATTTCCTAATATAGTTTCATTTGGGAACAAAGTCTGTCTTACATGTTAAACGGCAGATACTGTGCATACTAATGGGACCACGTGCTCAGAGAGGTGAAGTCATTGGAGTGTGGAGGGAAATTTCCTGGAAAAACCTTTGACATCATCTCATATAAGAAAAGATTTGGGGTCAGACATGTTTGAGTCATATATATGCTTAGTGTCCGTACTGGGGCTGCATGAGATACCTATGGTGACCTATGGTGTGTTTAATAATGTAGACTATAAGACTGGGAGGTAGTCCAACACAGCTGCTTCTCAAACTGTGGTGCACAGGTTACGTCTGGTGTGGTGGGCCCTCTGTAGGTTCTGTGTAATGTAGAAGCAATCAGATTCCTATATTCATATAAGAACTGTTTAGTTATGGTTGAGTACTATGGTATGTCCTGAGATGTCTTCTTATAGACCTTGTTTTAATCTAATGCTACACAGTTTGAACAATATTCAACAGCTAAAATGGGAAAAAAATAAAGTTTTTTTTTAGTGCTAGTTTATTCATCCCTCACTGAATGGCCAACCAAAACAGTGAACATTTTTTATTCCTACTTTTTGCATGAGATGCCCTTCCAAGAAACCCACAGTAAATCAGCAAAATCAGCCAGTCAACAAGTCCTTACCTCAAATAAAGTTCAGCAGGAACAAACACGAGATCTAAGGTCTCCATGTGAAACTGTATTTGGTTACCTAGGCAAATTAGCCATGTGCTTTTAGTTTCAGGTCTACTGAACATGGATTTAAATCATATTCAATTACATAACGTCATTTATGTAAATCGCTTGTCTGACACGTATGTAAACATCACACTTTTTAAGGACAACAGTGAGACAGCATGAAATTGTTTATTCTTGATTATAAATTGAAATGTAAGAAAATTGGTGCTTATCTACAAAAATTCTTGCATTTTAATATTTTGACTTTAAAAAAAACTACAAAATATAAGTTGACAGTACCAACTTTACCATACTGTGCCATTGTTCGTGCCAAAACAGCTCTAGTAGTTGATCTAGTAAACACATTTTTTCCGGAGCTATGAGCCATTCTTTCTCTGGATGGTAATGTTGTTTTTGCTAATCATAGCTCTATGAAATTCCAGCCTGGGTGAGCTTTGCCCTTGGTTATGTTAAATTAGACAGTATGTGCAGCATGCTAAATTCTCACTAAATTACTTGAGTCCATTTCTTTTCCCCCAACTCATTAACTATTCAATGGGAACTGATCCTGCAGGGTATTGACACTGTTTCTCCACACTACCCAAGCCGGCTGTTTGAACCCTTTAAAATGTCTTGCATGCCTTATCTTCCTTCCAAAAAAAACAGACTTAAACCATTTTATCATTTCCAAGTTGCCCAAAGTAGAGAAGAGTCAAACTGCATTATAAACACAAAAGCTAATTAGGTTTTTTTTGCAAGTCCATGCCTATTACGCAGTGACAATAACAAGCTGATCAGCAGTGGCCAGAGGAAGAGCTCTTGTGTTGTTTAACAAGT
This sequence comes from Scartelaos histophorus, assembly GCA_000787155.1. Classification (NCBI taxonomy): domain Eukaryota; kingdom Metazoa; phylum Chordata; class Actinopteri; order Gobiiformes; family Gobiidae; genus Scartelaos; species Scartelaos histophorus. The sequence goes on along the minus strand of KN519968.1, from coordinate 15,761 downwards.
TGTTGATTACGGGCTCTAATCCTGCTCCAACATGACGAGGGAGACTTGTTACTGGGATAGGTTTGGCTTGGGCATGTCTGGACCAATCACGGCCGAGCTGCGCGGTCTTCTGCCTTGACCTTGGACGGTGGATTTCCTTGAGGGCAGGGCGTCCGAAACGATGGAGGTCTAGCGGGGGCAAGCGTAGGGGCTAATGCTGAGGCAGGCAGAGAAATATATGAATGACTGCAAAAGAAGAGAGCATCTGGCCATTCAGAGCGTAGAGGGAAACGTGTGAGCCAATCGCGTTAGTCGTTCTCCTCTCCCTGCAAGCGCCTCCCTGACTCCTTCTCCTGACTGTTACCAGGTCACTGTGCTGCTTGTGCTACTGAATAATCTGTTTCATTGGGTCAGTGTGCCTCTCTCGGCGCGCCTGACTGGCTGCTCGGGCGCACGCGGTTGCTAGGGAGCTGGGCCAATCAGAGGCGAGCGGAAGTCCCCCCTGGTTTCTAGGCAGGTTTCACGTGCCGGGGATGTTTTGGCGGGAGAGTGGGAGTGTGCAGCCCGGGCTTTGTGGGAGGAGCCGGGCCCGTTCTGGTGAAGTGGAGCGTGTGATTGTCTGTGCATGTTTGTGGGCGAGCTCTAGCTTTGCCCTGCCTCTTGCTTTCTGATGCAACACAGAGCTGTGTCTCCTGGGCTACGAGGGGACCTTGTTATG
>KN519968.1:0-15018 GCA_000787155.1 Scartelaos histophorus | reverse complement strand
ACGAGAACCAATTGCTGAGCTGTTGCCATCGGAGCGGGGAGGTTTGTTTTTCCTCCACTTTCATCGCTGGTACCTCCCCGTCGACAGTTACCGTAGAAACAAGAGCAACTCCAACTCTATTTCCATCCACGTCTCCTTCCCTCAATGATTTATCTGAGCTTTCTTTTTTTAATCTCCCGCACAGCACCTACCTACCAACACTTTATCAGCCAATGAAGTGGTCTCGAAACGCATTACATCTTCGACGACTATAAAAGCGAGATAGCAAGGACAGCAACCGCAAATGCTGAGCCATATCTCGGACCACCGGCGCAACTTCTGACTCCAAAACACGCCGACCCCCCCGACCACGCGAGATTAACAGTTAGATGAGGTGAGCCCGGACCCCCCTCCACACCCAAAAAACAAACTCAGGGATATCTCGCACAAACTTGTTAACTACTACAGCCCTGAGAATCCTAGTGTCAACACAGGAAAGCAGTTAGTCACATCTCAGACTTCCCAATATCCTATTACTGCAACTCCACCGCACATGGTCAAACAAGAATTACTCTGGAGAGCGGCGAGTGAGTGGACACTGAGTACACTCTTCAAAACACAGCATGAAGCGCCTGAGTGACTTCTACGAACCAATTATGAATTCAGTACATCAAGGCAACCAAGAGGAAGAGACAGGAATTTAGACTGAGGCGTTGGTAGATACATCGTCTGCAAGAATATCATGTAATTGTTGTTTTATCCTTTATAAGAGAAGTCAAAAACTGCAAAACCAGTTGATAAAAGGATTAAAAAGAACAGAAATTACACTTTTAAATGCATAGTACATTCATTTTTTGTGGATTGCCTGCACCCAAACCAAGATATTCGCAAGCATGTTTTGTACATTTCACAAATATTATCTGATTATTGTTGTCAGCAGAATCTGCAAAAATACTGAAATGTTCATTTTTGACAACATCACCCTCCCCTTCCTCACAGAGACCGGGGCAGGAGCTGATACGCTGAGAAAAAAAGTGGCTGTTATGCCAATAGTGGACTGTAAACTCAATACTTAGTCATTAGGAGGATACAATACAGTCGAGCACGTGTCAAATGTCCAACCTCACTTATTGTCAGTATGGAAGTCTTGGCCGGATCTTGAATCAAAGCCAATTACCGAGCGATTCTTGTCTCCAATTGGCGTCTAAACTGATTACAGCTGACATTAACGGCTTAGGGCTGCTGCCTCCACACAGATCAGTCTTGGTTGCATTGATGGAAACTATTGAGGAAAGACTTACTATAAAGAATGGGTGAACCTGAGTCATTTCACTGTTGCTTTAGGAGCTCAAGAAGTGACTGACATTTAGGTCATTGTGTAAGTCTTATCACTGTAGCTCAAAGCAGAGTAAAAAGCAGTAAAATAAAGCGAGTGTTTGTCCAAACTGAGTTAAAGGAATCACATTAGAATTTGCTGTTGACACTGGCAAAATGCTCCAGTTTAGGGTTAATATGTAATAAGTAGGTCTATCCACTTGACGAAAAACAGGAGCAAAGTGAAACATTGTCTCTGTCAGCAAAACTGAGCTAATGTGATTTTCTTTCACTGGAGTGGCCAAAAGTTTCACACAGACGTGATTGGATTCAGACGATAGGCCTCTGAGCCATATGGTGACTCCCTGAGCCCAATTCTTCACAAAAATGAGCGCTCCATCAATTGTAGATTTTCAATTTAGATATCTCCTTCCATAATTGCACAGTATCTCTCTCATAGAGTCTGCCATGCATGTGAAATTTTGATACTATACAATTCTAAAATGTGTGTACCCAACACTCCAATCATTCATTATACACCTGCAAACACCTAAATCACCTAAAGTTAAGCCCCTTTTGATTAAAGCTCCCATATTTTGCAAAAATGTAATCTTCTGAGGTGTAAGCCATGTTAGAACGGTGGTAGAACATGCCTAGAGTTGTGTTTAGACTTATTCACATGTCTGAGTTTCCCTTCATTTTCTATTCTTTTCTCTATCTACATCTGAATATATCTGATGCTCTGTTGCACCTGCTGATGTCATGAAGCACTAGTCATTCTGAGTCATGTTGACACGCTTTTACTTACCTTTTACTTTGTAGACTGGAAATTCCATGGAAGAAATTATCCAAGTGATCATAGAGAAAGTGAAGTGACAGCACAAGGTTGAACACCGTGTTTCTATGTGTGAGAAGAACTTAAATATGCAGGATATCTTTGTTAAACATCTATGTTTTTATGAAGAAACAACATTAGAGCATCGATCAGAAAATAGTGTCATATTAAAACTATATAAACCTTTAAACTTTTGGCTGACTATATCATTATCTGTGCAGTAACTATCGCTCATTTGTGTTTTTGATATAATTGCAAAGTTTGCCAAAGTTTACCGTTGCAGAACAGTTTGATGACACATACTGTATAGTGTGGGCGGACATGGCGCAGTGCTCACCTGCAAATTGGTAGTGAGAATCATCTTGGAGGTTGCACAGGTGTCAGTAGACATGCCAGTCTGCCTGACAAATGGTTTGTTTACAACCAGAGCTGCTGGCGCTGCTCAATAATCAGCCAACGTTCATTCACATTATGCTCTCTCAGCTGGAGACTGCTGGAGACAAGCTGAAAGAGACAAAGCAACAAATGCAATCTCTCAAATATACCATCCCGCACACCAAGACATGCCTATTATCGCTCTGTTTTGCTATATTTAATTCTTGGCATTAAAGCGGTGTCAAAAATGCCCCGAATCAGAAGCTTCTCCCTTGGGTGCTGCTGGGCTTCAATTGTGTTACCTCTGGATGAACTCGGAAAGCCCGCGTTCATTGGCTGGGTCTCCACTCTACCTATGGTTAAAATCAAGAAGTGTTGACAGAAAAGACAGCGGGAGGAGGCACGGGAGCGGACACAGCACTTGAATAATGTGTGAAAACTTGGCATTTCTGTCACGTCATTTCACAATCAATTTATGTGAAAAACAAGTCTCCAGGAGCGAGGATTTAGGGAGATAATTAAACGGAAAAGCGATCGTAGCCGTAAAATTGTGATGTGTGTACGAGCATGCAGTTTCGGCAGAGCTGTTTTGTCGTGGAACTGATTGAAAAATAAAGACAAAGCGTCTGGGTGTCAGGAACTATTAGAGGAAATGGCACCAAGCAAATTCATGTAATTATGCAGCAAACTTTGAAGATTTTTCAGCATTAGAGCCTTATCACCCCTCCTGGCAGCGTAAAGTCAGAAATAACTCACTGTGGAGAATAATGTGTCTCGCCAGGGAAAAAATACTGAAACAAATATGGGCCGGGACACGTCGTCTGCCAGTTTACTTGACACAAAAGAGGTAGCGTAAGTTTTAGTTGACAAGTTCCTGAGTTCAGTGATAACACAAAAGGGAGCTTCAAAGTGACGGGAGCAGTACATTTCAAAGTGTAAGACAGAAAATGACTTAAAAACTGAGATTGCAAAACGCGTGATGCCTTTGCTTCTAAATCTCTGGCATTGACGGCGCATCATGTTATATTCACGGTGCAAAAAAAACACACTGCCAAAAATCTGATTTGCAAAACAAATGCGGCGAAGTGTTCAAAAGACGACAAAACCTTCGCCAAATCACTGACAAAACTACCATATACCCCAGAGTCCGCTGGAAATGAAGTAACCGACTGATTGAAATTCGCAACTCCTGGAGCTATTGTTTGGGGAGAGTAATTAGTTATTGATAGAGTGGGGAAAAAACAAAGTACGAAACAGGGCATTGGATTTTTTCTATTCTTTGTTTTTCAAAGCAGCACACTGTGGACTAATTAAATTTTAAAAGATCTACCTCTGGAAAGTGGTCCAAATGGATGAATATTACATCAAAATAACTGGTGTTTTTTCATACTCCAACTCCATCAGGATTACTTTTTGTTTGTTTTCATTTGTGTTATTACATTAAAGCCAATTAATAATGAGGTGTTTATAAGTAATTACTCCCTGGTGCCTACTCAACAAGAATTAAGTACTTTAAGGCTCCTCAGTATATGGAAATATAAAAGTGCCGCGTTGCAAAAATGTCCATAAAATTCGATCAGTGACTCAAGTAATGCAAGTAATGCGGTTTTGTGCACTTGACTTTAAAAGCACTGTATGCAAAATCAAACAGGAAGTACTTTTCTACTACTTTTAAAATGGAAAAGGAGCTCAAATAGCAGCAAAAATGGGAAAAGGAGCTCAAATAGCAGCAAAAAATAGCAGCAAAAATGGGAAAGGAGCTCAAATAGCAGCAAAAATGGAAAAGGAGCTCAAATAGCTGCAAAAAATAGCAGCAAAAATGGAAAAGGAGCTCAAATAGCAGCAACCGGGTCAATACAATAAACCAAAAATGTCACAAAACAGATTAGAAATTGAGTCTAGAAATATATTATTCATTATTATAAATGTTAAATGTTGGTTTGTTGCAGAATAGTACTGCATATAGGGATATCGTTGTAGTACATTGCAGTAGTCATGTTTTGCTGTACGTTTCTGTTGTAAAATTTGGGTGGGGTCCTTACACTGCAGGACTGGAGCAGAAGGGGGCTGGTGGGATGAGAGTGGGGGCTGGGATCCTCTGTAGAGCAGCAGAGGTTGTTGCTCGTATCCAAAAAAAAAAAAAAACCTGCCGGTGCACAAAAGAATACAGTGAAAAGCTGACATCAGACGCACATTCACGTATCTTTTAGTAAAGTGGGGCACGGGCTTAAACAGCGACGTGGGTCCAACACTACAACATCTGCTTTCATCTAGAAAATTGTCTCCTGGGAATAGTCTGACTCACACCATGGATCAAATAGTCTAGCATGAGAAGCCTGGATGTTTTGCCCCCAGTAACCCCCCTGTGCAGCTTAATTTCACTGTGTTTTTCTCTGATTTAGATCCATACTGTACATATATGCACACCCCCATTCTGCTATAGGGGTCACCAGCTATACATGTTGTCACTATACATCGATCACAGCATAGTCAGTAATAGATGCCCTCAGGGATAAAGCTGAAAATACCTCCTGCAGATGTCTTTAATGTCACTGGATTTACTGCGTATTGGAAATGGAAGACATAAAATCATATAATTTTACATGAAGAGACACGCATTAGTGAAGGGTCATAAAATGCATGAAAAGACAATCAATTTGAGGGCTTGTTCTTTCACGGTAGATAAGACAGCATCACTCACACCCCGGTAATAAGGGTGGGTGCGCGCTCCACGATCAGCAGCGGCTCCCAATCAGCTGAGCAAAGCGCACCACAGCACTAGTCACATGTCTTATCTCGGTTTGTGTTTTTTCCCCTCCACGTGTCCAGATACACGAAGCGGAGGGCGGGACCATAACAAAGCGCCTGATTGGCTGCGCGCTTGTCACCAGCTTAGACTTGCGCAGGACCGTCCTCTTAAAGGGCCAGGCGCAATATTTACCTACTCACAACAATACCGAGAAGAATGATGATCGAGGTTTTAACGCCTTATCATTGCACATTTAAAGCATTTTTTGGAAGCTATTCGACACCATTTTTTTATTATGTCAATATCCTCAAAATGCCATGTGGAAATGTGACAAACAATATCGAATAATTATCTGTGTGCATTATTTTGCATTGCATATGAATAGGAATGATGTTTATTTGTATCATGTGTCTTTATTATGATGTTATTTGACCTCTGTGTTCAGTGTGTGTCATAAGTGCAATAATATAACATGTTCCTTCCAGTGCATGCTCTATAGTCTGCAGTACACTAGTTTTATAATGCATAAACTTACTCCAGTGCCCTAGTAGCCTAATAAATCACTGGGTTGTAATATAACTTACTTTATTGAACCTTCCGTGGTTTAATTTCGTTTAGCTGTCAACACTCGGGGCATTTCAAAGTGTTTAGTGGAGTTTGAATCGATAATAAAGTGAATAGGCTGTGTTACATTTGCATAACATTTGCTCCTTTCACATATGACTAGGGGCGGGTCCCCGGGTCCATCAGGGCGGGACGCTGTGCAGAAAAAAACAAGCCCTGTGCAGTCAGCAAACATCACCACGAGTAGCTGTAATGCAAAGAGGATACGAGGCGCACCGCCGCATTCATGAGCGAACAAGTTTAGCAACAAACTCTCAACATACCGCCGATCACCAGAGAAAGGCTGTTTTCTGGCGGTGAGTTTAGTCCCAGTTTCTTGGTGTTTCTCTCGGACCCTGCGTGTTTTCGCCTCCTTCTCCGTGGCTGTAGTCGGTGCGCGGAGCGGGGCGCTGGGGCATGCCCGGGCAGAGACTGGGGCAGCGGTCTGTGCTGGCGTGTGGCAAAGCGCATTCTCTCTACTATTTTTACCCACTTTTTCTCGTGAACGAGTATTTTTCTTACCTTATTCTCACCGAGGACGTGTTGATCGACTGGTTTAAAAGAGCCCATCTATCAAGTGGACTGCCCCGGTCTTTGAGCAGCCATGGTTTGTACCGCTCATTTCCTAAACACCCAGATAAACTCAAAGTGCCACATGTGTCCTGCTCAATGGCAAATTATTAAAGTGACGATCATGACCAGGCTGCGGTCCAGGAGCGCGGTCCACGGGGTCAGAGGGTTTGTTTGGGGAAGAATGGAGCGGTGGCCAAGATGAAACACAGAAAGTGTCTTAAAGTTCAGACATTAGTGTTTTATGGGAGTTGTTTTTACAGTGACACTGAGGAGGAGACGTCAGGCAGCCACGCGGCTTTGTTTTCTTGAGCGACACTTTAGAAGTTGACCTAATTTACCAACTAATTAAAAGAGAGAATAAACACGGTTGTGGTTACCGAGCCTTTGTGTTATTAAATTATGTTGTTTGTCATTTTACTTGTGTCGAGTCTCAAGAGCCAAAGCATCGACGCCGCTGAAACCAGCGCGTCGGCGCGTCTCTGTCCGGCGCCTTTGGTGCTGTTAGAGGGACTGAAATGTGTTGGTGATGGTGCAGAGCTTGTGGGGGGTGACAGACGTGTCATTTTAGTAAATAATGGTGATTTCATAACAGTTAAAACCGCCTTTATATGGAGGAGTGATTTGGCTTATATTTGAGTGATTTGCCTCATATTTAAGCCCAAAGTTGGTGCCAGTTTGTGCCACTAGGCGACTTTACCTGTCGTCACCGTCGAGTCCTTCAGCTCAAGAAATAGCAAAGCCATGTTATTGTTTTGGTGTGGTACTTGTCAGCAGGACTAGTATATTAGCTGCCCAATGAAGCATGAGGTGAAACTGCGGCGCTGCTCACCTTGTTTGCTCCCCTCCCGCGCTCCAGAGTTGAGCTGAAGTTGTGCCAAGTGCGCGCGCGGGGCAGCAGAGGGAGCCACACTGTGGAGCAGCTTTGATTCTCTGACCAGCAGCTCTGCGCTCCCTGCCAGGCCCCAGAGATGCCCCAGGCGCTGTGTGTGTGTGTGTGTGTGTGTGTGTGTGTGTGTGTGTGTGTGTGTGTGTGTGTGTGTGTATGTGTGTGGGTGGGTGTGTGTTTGGGTATATACTAGAGTGCATGGATATATACTATTGTGTGTGTTTGGGTATATACTAGTATATGGGTATATAGTACTATGTTTGGGTATATACTTGTGTGTGTGTGTGTGTGTGTGTGTGTGTGTGTGTGTGTGTGTGTGTGTGTGTGTGTGTGTTTGTGTGTTGTTATCCTGCTGCCAGATTTGAGCTGCCAGGGGAAATTCATGAAGGGGCTTGCATTGCTTCTGACACAACAGGAACTAAAGCCAAACTTCTAATTGCAGGTGCATGATCTGCCTATGAAGCTTTGTGTAGTGACTTGGAAAAGCTATTATACATGTCCTGGCGGTTAGAGAAAGTGACTCAAGCAGTAATGTATCAAGCAGTAGCACTTCTTTCTTGGTAAGACTTGTTTGTTGACATTAAAATCCTACTCCAAAGTCTTATGAGAGTAATCAGACACACCTGAACAATACGTTAGCGTGACTGGGTTCGTTGTGTCACCGCTCAAACAGTGACATATCCAACCAGAGCCGCCGAGTTGGTAAACACAATATCGGTGTATCCAGTTACAGTCCTTTGCATTTGCCAGTCAGCCCTGCCTACTTCGCTCCACTTACACAACAAGAGGCATAAACAGAAAGCCACAACAACACCAGATCAGGCAATGGCACGCGCCCAACCAAGGAAAAGGAGAAGGAGAAGTAAGTGTGTTCAGGCAGAGTAGTTGAGTTATGCTATGAGAGTTGTCATCTTTTCTTCAGGTCTGTTTTGGTAGTAGCGGCATGTGACTGTCAAGCCAAACTTTCGTTTCACTTAAGTGGTTTCACACAAATAACGTAATCCTCATCACCGCACAGAGAGAGCTGATGGTGGAGGCAGGCAGCTTTCCAACAAAATGTGGTTTAAGTAACACAATAGAGAAGTGCTTAAGCAGGAGGAACTTTAAATCCCTACAGTAGAGGGATGTTTGGTACATTATCCCAGTTTAAGGTCACCTCATCTCCAAGCGCCAACTGCAGGTATTTTTATTTATTTTCTTATGTGTTGTTGATAGTTGCCCGCCAGGTTACCGTTCACCGAACCACAAATGGAGTACTTTCTGTTGCTATATGGAATGCGGCAGATTCCTCCAGTCATGCACCAGACAGTCCAGCGCTGCTTTTGTTTTGGGCATTACCTCACATGTCTAAGCCTCTTACAGAGTATTATGGTGACTAATGACTTATTTTCAACAAATGTCATTGGGGAGATGATTTTCCAAGGGTCTAATAAGTACTTATGCTATTTTCTTAACTTGTAAACACGTCCAAAATTGAGCAGAGAGAAACATGAGTACTTGAGTATATACTTGATATACTTGATATACTTGATATATCCCAGTTCTCCCACCACTGAACTTTCTCTGTCTTCTAATTGACTTTAGGGACTTTACCGCTGAGACGTCGTATGGAGGATGAGGAGGACATGTCCAGACCCATCTCGCAGTTCTGGGGAACGCCTCTCAGGGACATCAAATACGAAGACCCAACCTCACCCATGGCGGCTGGACAGGCCCTGGCTGCGGTCACTGTGGCAGTGCCCTCTGCACAGAGCCACAACAACAGCATCAGCATCAACGCACTGCCCTGCAGTCTGCACTGGCAACCACGCACCCCCTTTCATGGTGAGCACAGACTCAGCTCAGAGGCCAATGATAGGACCAACACAAGTCAAGTATGACATTTATTTATATATATTTTTAAAAACTGGGGGTAAAATATGTATTGTTAAGACCTCCCTAAGTTTGTTATCATACAGCTATCGCTAATATGATTTGTTTTTATCATATTAACCCTAAATGGAATAAACTTGGAATGTTTCTATTTGCATTTCATTTTAAAAATAACATTTCTGAAAATGAGGGCAGAAAATACAAATAGGTGCAGCCACAATGGTGCATACAGACAACAGTTCTATGTTTAATTCAATAGTGTTTTTGCATGTCTAATGAATTCATTGTGGCATCACCCTAATTAAATTGCACCAATGTTGAGAGCATGTTTGTGTGCTGACCCCGTGTCAGTGGAGAGAGGTACATATTGTTCACGATATAAAGTCATCAATAAACAACACCCCAGCCTGTTATTACCTTGTCGCTCAGAGTAATCTCAGCAGTAATGGGTGTCATGCTCTCGGCTCAGTGCCAGCTCTGCTCCGCACACAGGGACTGCTCACACTTTGGTACAGATAAGGGACAGAATAGCATTCTTTTCTTAAGAGCACAAAAAATTGTTTTCACTCCAAGTGGCATGACTGCGGCGCATGCTGGAGGCAATAAGTAAACCCAGTGACACAGACCACAAAAGACACTGTTGATTTAAGGTGTTTGACTTTTCTATGTACCAGCGCCGTCTCCCACTTTCCTCTTAAAGCTTTTTCTCTTGTACTTCAGGTGTCTGCTTGATACTTTTTCTAGTAGACAACTAATAAGACATGTTTATCTTTCAATAAATATTTGTCTATTTGACTATTTGACACATTGACAGTCCTTTATAGAGTTATTTAAATGAATCATCACTAATAATAATGTTGTTTTTGTTTTTTTAAAGGCAACGCTGGATTACGCGCACACTTCCCTGCTCAGTTTGAGCCTATGGAGGACCGAGGAGAGAGGTCGATGGACGAGGAAGAGGAGGGCAGAGAGGAGGAAGAAAACGTGTCGGCACAGAGGAACGAGGAGCCTCCTGCACTGAGCGCCGAGGCTCAGATTGGACGCAAACTCCGGGAAATTGGAGACAAGTTCCACCAGGATCACATGGATGTGGTACGTATTAGGACTGTAAAGTACTTTATTTACTTAATTTAACCAAAATCTGTGCTCAGTGAAAATTAAATAGATAAAAATGAAAGTTTTATCTTTTTTTTTTTTTAATATTTGAAATAAATTGCCAAAAAATAAACTCATAATCTGATGTAATACCAACAAAATCATATTTCAAACTTTCATAGCTCCTGTTTTGTGTTGATGTACCTGGACTGGACTTTGAATTGGTCAAACACAGCAGGCTCCGCCCCTCGTACATTATACCACATAATCATTACCGTTGTTAAAAGGTCAGAGAGTTCAGTGTATCAGTTTGTGAACAGCGGTTAGTGTCACGTGACTCTGCACTTTGTCATAAGAACAAATGCAAACCTGCTTCTTATCTGGAGGGTTGTGCAGAGGGGGTCTGTTTGGACAGAGAGGTGCGGCTTCGTCAAGAACACTGCGCTTATTGATTAAGAAAAGCAGTGGGTAAAGTGCGTGTGGACCGTGCAGCAGGTGTGATGAGCTGCGTGTCTGTGTCTGGGTAGATTCGGATAGTTGTTTATATGACTGTCTAAAAATAGAGTCTGACTCACACTTATAGACACAGCCAGCAACATGACAACTAACCACAATACCTCAGTTGTCCCGCTGACTGTGTGTGTGTGTGTGTGTGTGTGTGTTTCGCTTTGTGACAGAGATAAGAGACGAATTTGTGTTTTTGGTCTAGACGGTCTGTTCGTGCAGGGCTTTCTGTTGCATTTGGCAGTTGTTGTTATCCAATCGTCTTCTTTCTCTCTGATGTTGGTGCTATTGTTAGAAAGTTTCACTAAGCAGAAGTTTGTTGTGTGGGTTCAGTCATTTTTTTTTGCTTTCCTTCTTTGAGAATTAATGTTAGAAGAACTGTCAGACACATTTAAATACAGTACTAAATAGTTTACGACAGTTTTGGGGACATTAGTGCAGTAGTTCTAGATGTAAAAGGTGCACAAATTTAGTTTTTTCTTGATTACTTCTACATTTATTGGCAAAAAATCTTGGGTTTATGTCAGGTCTAGTGTTTTTGGCAGGAGTAGTATTCGTCGTGGGTGTAGTGCTTTTCATAGAACTATTGACTACTTCATATATGAAAGTACATTGGTGCAGATTGAGTCAGTAGCTCTTGTGCCTCTGATTTGAATCCCATTACATGCTTTAAAACATCTTAAAGCAGCTCGAATCCACAGTTGCCTAATCATTTTGGAGCGGTGAAAAGAGCTGTACAAAATGCACACTATACTCAGCCCACGCAGTAGTGTGGAACAAACCGGGGCTCTGTTTTAAAACGCACTGCACTGTAGAATTAAGTCAATTAAGGACAATTAGGATAACATTTAGCGGTGCGGCTTCAGCGCAGTTCAGACGACTTCTCCTGTATCAAATAGCCCAGGGCGCGTTGTGATTTCAGCCCGGTAGAGCCCCTGATCCAGAGCGCTACAGAGAATGTAAGAAGTATGCTTATGCAACGGGCTGCAACAGAGGTTCAGAAAGCCGACGGGAAGCGCAGGGGGGCGAAGGGGTGGCGCAGTTTGGGGCGGATTTCACTCTGATACGAGAATCCCCTTCATCAGTTTGAGCGATCGAACACGAAAACGCACGCCCCGAGGATCAGCGTCGTAGGAGGCAGCCGCTATAGTTTCCTCTGCTTTGTTTCTGTAATTATTTCGCTGATGTCGAAGTAACAAAGTGATGAAATAGAGGTGCACTTTGCCTCTGAGGGTGTTGTTTTGGGAGGGAACGCTGCGGCGCTGATCAGGACTGACTGTTTTAATCCCCCGAGAGGCGGTTGAGCGATGGCGGTAATGAGATGAGTGGCGGCGCTCCTGTTTCCGGAGAGGTTCATTACATCAGGGCATTCTCAGGCTTACGTCATATCACGGCAGCTGGACGACCACTAAGATATCAAAAGACGTTATTATTTATTTATTATTGTTTGATTGGACCCGTCGAGTAGTAGAAATCCCACACAACGGATAATGTAGCTTGTTAAGTTCAGACAAATGTGGCTAATTATGCATTTTCAAAACAAATTTATGATAAAAACAATGGACTTTAGGCCTGTTTTAGAAGGATTGACTCAAAAACTATTGGTTAAACAATGAATTTGAACTGAAGAGAGCTTGATTTTAACTGTATCCATCTCTGTTTCTCCTCCACAGTTCATGAGGCATCAGAGACAGAATCTTCCCGCCTGGATGCGCCTCACCATCGCCCTGTTCGGCTTCCTGTTTCCCCGAGAGCCGGCGCTGCCTCGCCTCCAGGGGCAGCAGAGATGAACACACTTCCCGCCCGCTCCCCGACGTCGTCCCATTTCACAAACGGACTCAAAACAGACGGACACTGTGGAGACAAGGGACTTTTTACACAGAAATGGCACTGTAAAGATGAAACACGGGTTAAGGATTTTGGTTTCATTTTCTAACTGGATCTGAAGATGAAGAACACTGGTCGCCGCTGGACGGAGACTGTGAGATTTTTTTAATTGAATTGTGGTCCTGTTATTTTTGTCTTTTTCGCCTCTCTGAGAAGAAGCCATTGTGTTTGAAGAGATATTTTCAAAATATTTGTAAGATGACCTATTTTGTACAGTTTTTATTTGCTTAATTCAAGTCTTGAAGGACCTCCATCGAGTCCAGAGAATGCCTTATTCTCTCTCCCGCCACAGACAACTCTTTCACATCACGGACAGCGTCGACACAACTCAGACAAAGCCATTTTTGTCTTGAAACTGTGGACTATTTCTGGATAAAAGTTACTGACTTCACAAACATTGAGGAGGCATATTTTTTCTAATTTATTCTCAGAAATATAACAGGCCCTATATCAATTTTCTCACTGTCCCACACTGGCTAATATTGTACTCACAGTCAAAGCTTCCACTCATGTCACGCATACTCTGTAAAGTACATACATATATAGCTTGAATACTACTAGTATCATCCCAATACAATAGTTTTGCTTCATTTTCTGGTTGATGTGCTGACAATTCAAGCCTAAATAAGCACAAGTACATTTGGTCTAGTCTCTTCTAGGTGGATGAAATCAGGGACGTTACAACAATCAGATTCCTGTCATCAGCTGGTTTGACAATCTTCACACCACGCTGCAAAGTGAATCGCCTGCAAAAAGAGATTGATTGGCAATATATAGATAAATATGAATCAAAAGTTTATTAAAAAAAAGTATAATTTTCTTATTTTGACTCCAAGTGCGCTTTCACATCCAAAAGCACTTCCCCAGCCCCATCCCGCGTGCTTATGTAATGAGATTTCCTGAGTTTTCAATCAACCTTTAAGTGCTTTTTGTCATCCAACTGCCAGCGCGACATTCACTCATAATATGCATTTCTCCAAATATATGCCACACAAATATTTTTACATCCAGTTTTCGCAGCCACACGTTACATAAGTTTCATTTTTAGATTCTTATAAAGACACTGATAGGTTTAATTCCTTTATGTTTTCTTCAGGGAGTAGTTTACGATCACGTTTTTTTTGCATTACGTGTCACAAATAGTTCGATTTTTTGACTACTAGATAGTAGCTAAAACGCTTAAGTTTTTTTTTCCTGCAAACACTGAACGCTGAGCCAAATGTTGTGACACTTCCAAAACTCCAAACATCTCCACTGTGCGAGCTACTCCCTGTCTTTTTCCTCTTACTACGACTTTTTTTTTTTTGTTTAATTTATTGTTAATTTATTTAGTGTATATTTGCTCAGTGCTACTGTATAGATCTATGGCATGTACAGTCGTTTTACTTCCTCATTGATGATGTGCATTCAGTCGCGTGATTGGTGCCTGTGTGCGGGAGGGCGGAGTCAAAACTAAGCCATGTGCCTCGCGTGAATCTCACACGACTGGCTATTTTTTATATACGCCAAAAAGCTAATAAAACAACAACAGACAATCAAAATGTACTCGCTGTGCCTTGTGAAGAACCGACTTGCCACGCTCTCATCACCACTCGGCATTTAAGTCATTTTTTTTAACGCTCGTGAGAAAAAACGTAAAACGAGGCACAGGCTCAAACTTTGGCATCAACCGCTTCCTAATATCAGACTGTTTGCGATCAATGTGCACTGTAAAAATGATTTCTTTGACTTGTATACTGTACTCAGCGCCTCTCTTTCTACTCCAGAGCTGAACACGCCGACTCCCTCTAGATTGTCGAAGCTTTTTTTTAACATCTGCGATATGCTGGATCGACCCGCTAAACCCGGGTCTCTGCTTTATCCCTTAAAATCTAGAAGGGCTGTGGGTTTCAAAAATGGAGGATTGAGCCACCGCGGTGCCCAGTATTATTTATACACAAGAAATGGGTTTAACAGCAATAGGAGTTCTTAACTGAGCCAGATTGTACCAACTACTGCTGCCACCCTGACTTAAGTTATACGTTCTACCTTCAGTGTCTTTCAAACTTTTTTTGTTGATCCGTTCATTTGAAATATCCAAGCCGGAGTGCATCTTTTACTGTCAAGTGCTGTGATTTGGTGTTTTTTATACATTTGACATGAATTTGACACACATTTATAACAATTTTTAAGAAATTTTCCATGACTTTTTGTAAGAAATGAAATTACAGACAAGTTTTATTTTGCTTTTCTATAATGGCTTATACTGCAATGTTGTGGCATCTTTTTTCATATTAGATATCGCCAAGTCTGCTGTGTCACTCTCAGTTCAAGGGCTGTTTTCTTTGGATATATGTAAAAAAAAAA
>KN519962.1:0-14089 GCA_000787155.1 Scartelaos histophorus | reverse complement strand
TTAAGAAGGTTATTAATACAAAAGAATAGTTATTACAATATGCAAATCAGACAGGGTTACATGTCCCATAACAGTCCCATCTTTTCCAGTATTCTTCTCCCTTGTGCCGTTGTAGACGAAGACTGAATGTCATGATTTCCATTGTTCTGATTTGTCCTATAATTTGCCTCAAAACTCCCATTGCAGGTGCCTTGTTTCTCATCCAGCATTTTGTAATTGCCTTTTTTCCTAAGACAAGAATAATTCTGAACAGATATGCATCAGATTTACTCAAGCCTTCTGCTGAAAAATGACAGATCAACTTTAAGGCCCAACACTAAATCCATTAATTCAATCACCCCTTTCCAAAAGTTAATTACTCCAGGGCACGACCAGAAAAAGGTGACATTTTTGAGACTTTTTTATATTCACATACAATATTTTGATTTGGATTGTTAATGTCTATGGCATTGGTGCTAATTTTACTCATTACTACTCAGTATTACTCAAGTCTTAAAGCTTTTTTTCCCTGACAGTGCTGGACCAATTGAACATACGCTAATGATAATTTAATTCTACCCTTGTAAGGCCTTCTATCTCCCCTGTTAAGTATTTATTATGCTTTCTTTTGGCAGGGGAGCATCCACCAGGGCGTTTCTGTTTGGCTAGGCTGCCCACTGTGAAGTTGCAGCTTTGAACGGGCTCCCAGATGTGCTTATTCCGGCGTAGTGGTTCATTTGAGGAGCCTGCTTAATTGGTGTGTCTGTGGGATTGTGTTTTTGTTTGAGTCTTTCCGAGTCTATACACATAAATGGCTCATTGTGGCTAATATTATCGCCCGTGAGTGCGCGTGCTCATGTGTTCCGGGGTAATTGTCTCTCAAGAAGCTCTCAACCGACTCAGGGCTTTTGAATGAACTCGGAGCAGAGTTTTTCTGCACCATCGAGCATCAAAGATCGTTTTTACTGTGTTCCCTTTGTGCCTTTCAGAGCTGAACTTCCGTGTTTTTAATCATCATTCACCTTTTTCCTATTAGTATTTCCTGACTAATTTATCTATAAAAAAAACACAGTCAACAGAGCAGCCATCTTGAAAATCCTTCAAATCACTCATCTGCTCACTGTTCCTCAGATTTTCTCATGATTAATGCTTTGAATATATGGGCCTTTATGTCTGCGGACGGAAATGATCAAACTGTTTCTACGCTCAGATATTGTACAGATATGTCACTAATGATGCATCAGATAGGCACAGTTCAAATGGCTACAGCCAAATGTTTGATGGTTTTTACTTCAGTCTGGCGAGCAGGGACACAGCCTCTTCAAGCTGAGTATAAATGATTAATTTAAAGTGTATTTAAGGTCATCTTGCAAAACGTTGGCTGTTTTTTGGCTGAAAAAACACTATGTTATGTTGAATATGTTTGTTATACCTATAGATTATAGATTATTCATATTTAGCATGGCCATATGTAACTTTTAGGTCCATCACTTGCTTGTTTCTATTGATATGTCACTGCTTGCCTGGAATGTTCCACAGTATGACATTAGACAGGTCTAACTTACTGTTCTGGGGAGAAGTAGTTGTGGCGTTTATAACAGTTGTGACCGCTAGGGGGCATCGGTAAGAATGCACAATGAGATTTATTCATTTTTATTAAAACGATGAACTTTGTGGGTATGTGTGTATATGTGTGTGTGTGTGTGTGTGTGGTCCTGCAACAAACAGACAGAAGAAAGAATAAATTATAATATACTCTATAAATAAGTAAACAAACACATCGGGAAGAAGCTGTAATAGCTATGTAATAATAGCGGGCCGCTAGCTGGCACTTAGCATTTAGCGCTTAGCAGTTTCGTGGACCTTAAAGACACATTTTTTATAATAACCTACTAACAAGAACTACAAAACACTCTGAAAAACAGGTCGATGTACACGCGTGTCTTTCTTCAAACCACTACTCACTTCTTTAATACGCACACGAGACCTGCACCCACGAGCTCCGCACTACGCTCCGAAAACAACTAAAACACGCAGCCCTCTCAACCAAACCCAAACAACAGCATCCGATTGGCCAAAACATCTGTCAATCAAAACACCAGGCCAAAAGTTATAATGTCCTTCAACACACTTACATTTATTCAAATACAGGTTGTTTTACTGCTCAAAAGTACCTAAATCCTAAAAAAAAAAGACTTAACTTGATCTGGTTGACCTGGAAAAACATGCATTCTTTCATATCAAGACACCAAGATATACCGTGCAACTTAAGTGGGCCAAAATAGTCTTTTAGAAGTAAGATTGTACATTTTTTGTTTTCAAATATATTGCATAGAAAAATATTTTGTATCTTACCTTTTTTTTCCTTTTTTTTAAATCACAAGGCTCATCGTCATTGAGGCTCTGATAACTTTAAGGACTATACAACCTCTTTTTGACGGCGTTCTTTGTAAACTGCTCATGTTTCAGCCAATTCAATAATGGAGGCATGAAGCTTGAGAGAGCAAAGCAGAATATTCCTCCTTATTCCGAAAAGGATAATGGACGAGTGCATTAGAGGGACAATAAAATGTAAATAAAATAAAAAGTGGCCATATTGAGATGGTTTGTACATTTACAGAGGGGGATAGTGCATATAGATTGATGTATATGAAGTGTTTTGTGGATTTCAACTTGTTAAGGTGGATTGTCATTATACAAAGCACATTATGATCTGGTTTGTTCTCCATGAAGATGCAAATACTGTGAAACATTCCAGACAAAACATAACTTCTCCATGGAGAAACGCATTGCACAATTTTTTAAAAAGTCAAGTCAACCCTGTGATAAATCCATGTCTAACACAGGCCTGGTGAGCCGCCTCCTCTTCTGCCTGTCGGCCCTCGGTGCAGGGAGGAGGGCCGGACTAGTTCCAGATCAATAGGTGGAGCCCGGTTCTGCCATCGATCAGCACGGAGCGCACAGGCTAATTTATAGTACCGCTCCTGCCATTCACATACCGACGCGCCCGGGCGTGAAATTCAAATGATTATTATTATAGCTCGGCGATTCCATTATCTGAGGGAAGGATGTGTGAGTGGAGTACACATGTGGAGGCTGAGGAGGGAGGCGGGATGGGGCCAAGGAGAGCCCTGTGTGGCCCTGTGCTGGGGGAGCGATGGCCCACTTTCTGCTCTTAGTTTATCCTCCTATCAAACTACCACTACTTCTTAACGAAGGAGTACTATGCAAGCTTTAAGGACATTCTGTAAGGACAAAAATACCTGGAAAAACATGCATTCTTTCATATCAATATACCAAGATACCGTGCAACTTAAGTGGGCCAAAATAGTCTTTTAGAAGTAAGATTGTACATTTTTTGTTTTCAAATATATTGCATAGAAAAGTATGTTGTATCTTACCTTTTTTTTTTCTATTTTTTAAATCAAACGGCTTTTTCCTTTTTTTTAAATCACAAGGCTCATCGTCATTGAGGCTCTGATAACTTTAAGGACTATACAACCTCTTTTTGACGGCGTTCTTTGTAAACTGCTCATGTTTCAGCCAATTCAATAATGGAGGCATGAAGCTTGAGAGAGCAAAGCAGAATATTCCTCCTTATTCCGAAAAGGATAATGGACGAGTGCATTAGAGGGACAATAAAATGTAAATAAAATAAAAAGTGGCCATATTGAGATGGTTTGTACATTTACAGAGGGGGATAGTGCATATAGATTGATGTATATGAAGTGTTTTGTGGATTTCAACTTGTTAAGGTGGATTGTCATTATACAAAGCACATTATGATCTGGTTTGTTCTCCATGAAGATGCAAATACTGTGAAACATTCCAGACAAAACATAACTTCTCCATGGAGAAACGCATTGCACAATTTTTTAAAAAGTCAAGTCAACCCTGTGATAAATCCATGTCTAACACAGGCCTGGTGAGCCGCCTCCTCTTCTGCCTGTCGGCCCTCGGTGCAGGGAGGAGGGCCGGACTAGTTCCAGATCAATAGGTGGAGCCCGGTTCTGCCATCGATCAGCACGGAGCGCACAGGCTAATTTATAGTACCGCTCCTGCCATTCACATACCGACGCGCCCGGGCGTGAAATTCAAATGATTATTATTATAGCTCGGCGATTCCATTATCTGAGGGAAGGATGTGTGAGTGGAGTCCACGTGTGGAGGCTGAGGAGGGAGGCGGGATGGGGCCAAGGAGAGCCCTGTGTGGCCCTGTGCTGGGGGAGCGATGGCCCACTTTCTGCTCTTAGTTTATCCTCCTATCAAACTACCACTACTTCTTAACGAAGGAGTACTATGCAAGCTTTAAGGACATTCTGTAAGGACAAAAATACCTGGAAAAACATGCATTCTTTCATATCAATATACCAAGATACCGTGCAACTTAAGTGGGCCAAAATAGTCTTTTAGAAGTAAGATTGTACATTTTTTGTTTTCAAATATATTGCATAGAAAAGTATGTTGTATCTTACCTTTTTTTTTTCTATTTTTTAAATCAAACGGCTCATTGTCATTGAGGCTCTGATAACTTTAAGGACTATACAACCTCTTTTTGACGGCACGGCGTTCTTTGTAAACTGCTCATGTTTCAGCCAATTCAATAATGGAGGCACGAAGCTTAAGAGAGCAAAGCAGAAGATGTTTTTCTCTTTCGGAATAAGGAGGTTGGAAAGGATAATGGGCGAGTGCATTAGAGGGACAATAAAATGTAAATAAAATAAAAAGTGGCCATATTGAGATGGTGTGTACATTTACAGAGGGGGATAGTGCATATATGTTGCATATATGCAATATGTTAAGGTGGAACGTTATTATACAAAGCACATTATGAGCTTAAAAACAAAAAACAAAAAAAACAAAAATTAAATTAAATAAAGAAAATAAAAAATAACTTAGATTATTTAGATTATTAAATCATTAGAAATCAATCTATAATATCGATCTATATACCAAATGAATATGAGTTTATGTTATTACTGTTTAGAAAGTCTGATTCAAGTTGGTCACACACTGAAGGAGACGTGATCTATTATACAACGTGAGTGAAATAAAGGATTTATCTGTAGTTTTGTCACGTCTATAACCATGAATAATCCAAAAAAATGTGTTTCTTGTCATAACAATCTCAATCTCACAGTAATAATATAAAGATACATCCCTAGTTCTGCAGTGAATGAAGTTACTTGGAATGAGAGAAGAGGATGTATGACCAAAATCAAAAATCAAAAATCAGAATGAAGGATCTTTCAGAATTCACATCAATCTACGAAATTTAGCAATTTTTAATATCTGCAATAACTCTTAAAACAGTTTCCACTATCTCACTGTGTACACATTTAATTAGATCTAACTGAAAGTCTAAAATTAGTTTTGTTGTAACGATAGCGCCATTGATTCTTCTGATAGGGCCCGAGATTGGGAAATTCAGCTAAAAGTCCTACGAGGAGCCCGAGTGAGGGAGCGCAGGGTGTTAAAAAGATAAGAAAAGTGTATAGGAGGTGAAGGAAGTTTAGGGGAACTCATTAAACTAAGTACATCAGTAACAGACAGTCTTTTATAGTGTTTAAATAGGAGCGTGGCTTTTCACAATTAGTTTTTACCACCAGGGATATAAGCGTTGCATTACAAGAGAATGGGTAGCAAACACCGCTTAATAGACAATTAAAGTGATGCTTGATTTTATGACTGCATTATTTTCCTTGCATTTTATTATTCTGTATTTGTAATTGATGGTTAAAACGTCTTCTCCGATCTTATCTTATCTTTTCCCGTCCTACACGTTTGAAAAGTGAACGTAAGTCACCGCGAAAGGAAAAAATCGATGCAGATGATCATTGTTAAATCCATAAGTGACCTATGACCTGTTGACCATTACAACTTTACGGACGATTGCTCAGTTATGAAAAGGTTTAAATAAACAAATTGAAAGCTCGAAAATGCAACAGTAACAAGTATGAAACATTGGACTGGTTGATTGATCGGTTAAACTAATGAAATTCTAAATACTAAAGAAAGACACGTCCTGCTGATTATCGATTATCTGACTAAGGCAGCGGTCACAAACTTTTTTGCCTCACGGATCGATTTAATGTCAGACAATATTTGCAGGGACCGGCGTTTAAGGTGTGGCGAATAAATACAACAAAATAATATGATATGAGCTGCATTCCAAGTGGTGAAGCAGTTTTGAGGGCTTCATTGCCTCATTCGAGAGCCGGTCGCCGCATATTATGCAGAGCAGCTCGGTGCAGTGGGAATCTCCTGTTGGGATAAATCCGTATTTTAAGTAGGACTCCTGATATTGTCTATTAAATGTAGCTTTCTTTTTCTTGGAAGTCGTAGGCTCCTCTTCTGTCTCCTGGCTGGGCCTTTTCCCCTTTGCAAAGAAACTTTCCAAAGACGTTTGTTTTTTACTAATTTTGCTGCTCCTGGGTTTTATTTTAGCGGTGACCGAGAAGAGAGCCTGGACCTGTCACTTGTTATTTTTCAAAATAAAATATCTTTCAGATTCTGAAATAAATAAAACAGAAGTAATGTAAGTTACTTATTCTTTCTGTGCGGCCCGGTACCAAATGACCAAATGGCCCAGGGGTTGGGGACCACTGGACTAAAGTATTTGTATGTATCAGGCACAAACCGCACTCACAAGTCTGCAGCTGCTCATTCCTGATCATTTGACTAACAATAACTTTAACTATAACAATTTTGGTCGACTAAGATGCATTGACAGACTAAAAAATGTTAAGAAAAATTAATAATACAATGTACTCTAGTTTTATGACTGTTCTATCCTCAAAAACTATTTTTAAAGCGCTGGATGGAATGGCTGGGATACACTTTCACTTTCTTAATAATGTGCAAAATTAGACTCTCATCTATCATGGTGAATTTTTTTCAGTTTTCTTTTGAGATTTTTCTGCTACCTAAAATATCATTGAATGGATCGGGGTTCGAAGGCCACAGCTTAGTAATCATGCTCTTTGCTCAATGGCCACTGCAGCCTTCCACTAGAAATACTCTTAAATCTATTATTCCGTCTCAGTAAAATTGCTGCTCGTCATTGCAATTTGAAAAATAGAAAACAAAATGGCTTTGACCCGCCCTGCCTCCGTGGCTAATTCTGTCCGGGCTGATAAAGTAGCGGCCATATTGTAAAGGCCGTCTTATTTCTTCCTGTATGTTTTTGTTGAACACGTGATTGATTTTCTCCTCTCTGTGCCCTGAGTGGGTTAAACATCACCGGCCTCTGTGTTCTGGGGAGATTGGATTTTGGGTTTGTGCTGCTACACCGACTACACAAGAGTCTGTCTGAGGGAGGGGCAAGAGAGGGCGGAGAAAGGGGCGAGAGAGGGGTGAATAAAGGGCAGAATGTGAAACAGGGAAGTTTGACTGGTCCTTTTTAATTGTACTTTTCTCGTATTATTGTAAATCTTGGTAAGGTCAAACCAGTATTCATTTATATTCAATCAGTTAATAAGTTTTTATCTTTGTTCATGACATTCCCTTGCTTCAATGTAATAACTGCATGCACGGTACTGAAAATTAATCTTTGTCTTGCACTTGTGAGAAATATGATCCGTATTTACTATAACTTTACCTAACATTTTATAGGGTCCTTTTAGACAAATGCATGAAAAAAATTATTATTCACTTGTAAATGGGATTAGAAACAACATTGGCAATCAAATCTTTTGGGTTTGCACAGTGGGAAATCAACAGAGGTCGGTGTAAGGCTGCTTATACAGTTGTTTTATAGCATTTCAAGACCACTAATGAATGCAAAAAATCCAATACATAGGCTGAAACGCGTCAGGACTTTTAAAGTTGTCCATTTTGACATGCCGTAAATTAATAAAGGCATTTTATTTCAACCGGTGAGTGCCTTGGATTTTTTGCATCTTTAAACTTTCCCTTCCCCAATGAGCACCATTGTGTTTTTTCTACTGTGTATTATCCTCTGGAGGTCCAAGAAGCGCTCTTTTTGAAACTTTTTATAGGGTTTGGTTTGTTCGACTCGTGGCTGTGTTGTAAGATGTGTTAGAAAGTGGGGTTTAGCTTCTTCAGTGTGCAAAGTGGCGTTTTACCTGGAAGTTAAGAACTTGCCCCCATCACTGCGCTAGTTGACCGTATTCGACCTCCTCTAAAAATGGACTTTAGCATCAAACAGGCCTGAGCTCCCCTTTAATTTAGCACTGAATTTTCTGATCCCATGTAGCGTCATCATATTGTCCAACATTTCAATGCACTAAAACTCACTAAAGGGTTTCCCCAACACTCCAGCGTAAATCACAGCTGAGTGACTGGTCCATCTCGCCTGCTCTAACTCTGTCTTTTGTGTCTCTGTGTGTTGCAGGTAATGTCCTATGTCTTATTCATGATGCTGACCGCTGCCTAAATGATGACCACCTCCAGTTACAGCTTCATTTTATGGGCCACTGCTGAACAATCTTTTACACCAGAAGGACACAGTAAATCTCACGTACAGTACACGCTGGGTACACACATGGTACAATAGCACTTTGTACTGTGGGCACATGTACATAAAATGGAAGCACTACAATATGGCTATTATCTGGCATTTTTTTCTATATTGATACTTTGCATTGACATCATGCTGGGGGTGTTCTACATGTATGTGTTTGGCAGAATGTTTAGCTGAATCAGTTTTCATGCTCAATGCACACAGCAGCAAACGTTGCCAAAAAAAAAAAGTTTTAAGAAAACTCAAAAGAGAGAATACAAAATGGATTCAAACAACACATTTTCAGAAACCTGTGATCAGTCCTTCAAAAGTTCAAGAAAAGCTGTCAGCTAATGGTAGCTACCGTGTGACAGGCATGGTATTTGAGAGAGACTCACAAATCATATCAGTTTCAGTTCCAGCTAAATCGGCTCTTTCTGGTCAGATTATATTGAAATAAAAATCAGATTAAAGCCTCACAAAGGTCTCAGATTGTCTCAGCAGGATTTACAGTTGGCATCAATAAACTCCATTTCATTCACAGTACCACACAAGATACACACTGATGATGAAAATGTTATATGTTTGTATGAAAAACACATCTTTTTGCTGTTAATTTATCAACCATTTGGCAGTATAGCTGTGATTGTTTTAGTGAACATAGTTTAAGTTTTAATCAGATATCAGTAATTGCAATTGAACGGATACAACATTTGTTTTGCTAAAGTGAAAGCTGAAAATTGCTCAGATGTTGTTGGGTTTGTTAGACAGACATGGTGATGAGTGTTCAACTAAGCATTAAAAAAAAAACTTGTTATGCCACAATTTTCATGAACCTATTGGCCGACAGTGCTGACTAAACACTTGTTATTAGTATTAAACATCTTCCAATAGAGATGCAGGACACATTTTCCACTGCTGTGATTCTCCTGCAGGGCGCCCTGTGTATATACATGAAACTATAGTTGATGACTTAATCCCCACTGTTGTAGAATAATGACGGTGATGTGAACATAACACACGAAGAGAATCAGCAGGTGTCCCGGAGTCTGTTTCTCATATGCACGAGACAACGCCCGATCTGTCAGTAAGATGCTGCGTGGTAAATGGAACAGTATTTAGCTTGGCAAATATTGACAGATTTGGGCCAAGGCAAATCTGTGCTGATTTCAATCCTCCAAAGGCTAAACACACACTGTAAAAGTGAATATTACACAACAAAATAGTTTGAATAAATCATATGCTGCAGAAGTTGTTTCATATTTATTTATTTGAATTACAATGCGGCTCCATTCACAACTAATGCCTGGCTTTAAATTAAATATTAGATATATATATTATTATTTTTCATTTGATTTTTAAATAATGAAGACCAAAACATAACAAAGTACTGTGGCATAACATTAAGTAGATTAACATAAAAAAAAATAACACTGAAACAGAACTTTTAGACAGTTACAAACATGTTCAAACAAATATGCAGCTAATTCCTGGATTAACTCTGACCATTACGCTCTGCCTGTATAATATGTTTAATGTTTGGGATTAAGTCATTTATTACAGACGTCAATCAAGTTAGGCTACGCAGGCTAATCACAAGCTCTGTAATTATTAACATTTTCGACACGCTTCTGAAAATATAGTGAATTCCACAGATTTCTTACTGAGTTTGAGTTTTGCAGTGTTTGCTTGCACAAGAGTAATATAGTACGAAGGGAGTGTCGCACAAACCCATTTAGAATTAACGGCCGAACGTTGTGTAATGTCTTTCTGCGTGTTGGTGAGCGGGTGTGACCGGCGAACACACGACACCGACACAACGTGCACAAGCTTGACCTGCGTTTTCACGGGCCACTCACACCTACTCACCTCTACAGTTGGATTGTTCACCCTTATGGACACTAAAGGATACAGACTGGTTGTACTTGATACTGATAGTTTTAAATGCAGAAAGCTTTGTATCACTGTATGTACTATGTTAACAAACACACGTCTTTTTTTACTCCACCCGCGCTGTGTCATTTTCATTTGATGATCGACGGATGCTGACTTCAGTTCCTTTAATTTTAGGTATAAAACCATAGATTATGAGAGGAAAAACAAATAAGAATCCATATTACACTATTTTCTGATCTATGTTCTTATGATGTTTCAACATCACAGACATGGAATTGTGCTTTGTTTCATTCACACACAAAACCTGCATTTTTATTTATTTATTTATTTTTTTTGCAGAGGATGCAGGCAGCCTTATGCAAAAATAATGACACGTGTGAACAAAACTCAACTCTGAGTATGTTTTTTACGGGATAACAACATTCTAACATGGCTTAAAGTTTATAAGAGTCCATTTTGGGTCATATAGGCCCTTTAAAACAGCTATAGTTAATATGACATAACTGACGTGGGTCTGACTCTGAATGAAAATCTGCTTTAAGCTTCTATTGCATTTTTTTCCAGTGATCCCTCTTCTACTCAAACCATCAGAATATAGTCATTTGAATCAGTATTTTTTGTAATATCGTCACCTTCCTAAAATAATCGCCTAAGTCACTTTTTTTGCCATAATTTGTGCCATAATTTAAATTTTGGGGGGAGTTTTTTGTGTTTCCTGAAAAACCTGAAAAAATTACTTATGCGATTATTTTATCATGGCAGAAATGATCTCCAGTAACATCTGCAGACTTATGGCTCACCTACAACAGACGGGGAATATAGGATCATTTGAGCTATAGGAGGTTGAATAAGTAACTCTAGACTCTTTATAGATACAAACTAATTTAATTCTGCTTTTGTTAGGATATTGTACTTTCCGGATTAATGCTCTAGGTTTATTGCGCATGCCACATAATTTAGTTTCAGTATTATCTTTTACCTGTATATTTTCAGCAATAATATCACTCTCCAAGATTTGTTATTGTGACCTATACTGGCTGAACCTCGGTAGATCCATCCTTATAAGGTGAGATAACAGGATGAATCAGTAATAAGTCAACCAGAGATAAAATAACACAAAACAGAGCGAAAAAATCTATGTCTTTACCTCCACTCAAGTTTTCAAAGTCCTTCTGTCTTCGGAGCACTTACATCTCCAGATAAATTGTGAAACTTTAATGGCCTATCGGACCGAACCGCACTCCGCCGTCTTCAATAAAAGAAGCCGGCTAAGTCTATGAATTATAAAAAAGTTTGCTAAGCTTTGTTTGCTCATCTGGATCAGAGGAAGAGATAATGATGACAGAGATTATCAGTGCAGTTGCGTTTCGTTGGGTGTTCTGAAGAATACCAATGTGTTGAATGTATTGCCCGGTGTGGCCCCTGTGTCTTCTTAACCTCCAGTTCAAACAGGACATAAGGGAATGAGGAGCAGAGGGCATAGATCAGCTTTAATTGACATGCAGCGCTATATTGACTCATCTATATAATGTACTATACGGTCTCACTCACCACTCAATATCGCTGTGGTGCAAACTGTATAATTAGGTAGAAGTACTGTATGTCAGAGTAGGGTCTAGTGTTGTAATAGTACTTAAGGGTGCACTGTGTAACTTTTTTGGAGAGGGTCTGCAACCTAAATTGTTCACAGTATAAACTACACTAAACGAATCTGTCTTGCATTTATTCGGCTACATGCGCTTTTTATTGCTCGAGAATATCTTCAAGTTCAAATCCAAATCCACTTTATTTAGCAGATTTTGCAAGCAAGGACGTTTCCAAAGTGCTGCACAGGGATCCTAAAATGAAGACAACAAAGAGATAAAATGCTAAAAAAAAATGACCAGTCCTACAACAATACAAAATCAGTCAAATCAAATAAGAGCAAAAAAATAAAGATCATAAAATATCCGAAAATAAGTCAAATAGATGCAATATGTAACGTAAAAACATGCATTTTTACTGTGAGAGCGGTCGCTTTTCCTCAAGTCTTTTATTTTCCTTGTTCTCATGGAGATTATAAGTTTATGGACATACTGTGGAACATTTTTGCCACATATTCACGGCCCTCCACCAGTTACACAGTGAAACTTTACATTTAAAACACGATTTTGATACATTGGGACCATCAGCAACAAATAGAAAAATAAAAGAGCCATTAATCCCATGTAGTTCTGGATATACATTGTCTATGTTATGAAAAGAGGGACACAATGGGATCCATATGATGTTAAACAGAACTATTAATTAATCTGAAACAATAAACCAACATAAAAAATACAATTGATTTCTAAATGTTTTGATTGGAAATAATAAATATTCTTTAAAATGCATTTCCCTCCATTTAAAGGACCTTAGAGACGCATTAAGATGGTTGTCCGGTCTGAATCAGAGAGACATCAGTCCAAAGTGAAGGGTAATAATGCAGACAATCTTTTAATGGCGGCCTTGGCTTCATTGGTCTGATAGACGGGAACAGAGAAATGTGGAGAGGGAGAGAGCGGGAGAGGGAGAGGCTTTTAGCTCTGTCCTTTCAGTCTACCCTCAGGAGCGTCCAGACGAGGAGGTATTCAAGTGCTAAATCCCTTTAATCTCACACATCAAAAAGCAACTTACTTCCAGTACTTAGTCGTCTCTCGCAGCTGAAATAACCCAGACCTAAGGCTTCATCTTCTCTTCTCTCCCCCTTCTCCATAAATGAGGATGCACTTTTCCTCATAGCGGATAATGTATTCACTTTTGTGTTTCCCATTTAGTCAGAACAAGATCTTTTTCTACCTCATTTCTGGTGTGACTGCAGATTGTGTCTGAGCTCACGGGTACATGCACCTGTGTAAAGTGTGATCTGGCATTCTATCATTTCCCCAGAGGATGTGTAATGTATGGTAATACGTGGCAGACAATAGTAGCACAGTGACTTGCCTGCTCCGCTGTGAGACTCAGTCAAATGGAGAAATGATGTGAGTGCTCTGGTCCACCTCCCCGGGTTCTGGCCCCTCTGCTTCGCGCCCACATGCAGCAGGTCTGTGATGCCGTTGCCTCTGCCACGATCAATCACCACTCCCACACGGCTCACATGTGAACCACAGTGTATATATGTGAGACACAAAGCAGGATAATCCCACTGAAGCTATTCTTAAACATACAGGATCCAGGGGTAGCGCTTTGTCACTACGGCGCTAACTACAACTATTTTTTAAAACGGCAAAGCAAACATGGTAGGGGGTTGGGGATGCGTTCACATTCATAAAAGGCTCTAAATTATAATGTTACGCATGCGCCCTCATTGAAGAACTCCCCAAAGCTCCTCCAAGCAAAAATATCTGCCCCCTGACAATATCATTAAAAGGTAACAAATAGCAGAATGAAGCCGTAATTAGCCGCAGAAGTTATTTATTCAACGCTCTACAGCTTATCATATTACATAAATGTCCAAAAAATCCCCACTGCTGCAAAGAAAATATATGCACGATAAATATTGAGCCCCAAAATCCATTGTTTCTACTTTCATATACTGAATGATAACTGGATATTTTAATTATTAGGACAGGCCAAAATATCGTGTGTGTGTGTCGAAATATCGTGATACAAAACGTTATGATACAGTATCAATATTAGGGGTGTAAGAAAAAATCGATTCAGTGATATATCGTGATATTTCATTGCATAATTCTCCATCGAATCGATTTTTAAAATATTGTTTGCAAAAAT
>JACN01039906.1:0-11136 GCA_000787155.1 Scartelaos histophorus | reverse complement strand
GGCACATTTCTTAGAAATGTTAAAATGTGAATGTTTAGGTACATTTGGAAAAATGAGTCCTCATAGGATTCAGACAAATGCACGGATGACTGCAACTGAGGAACCTTCCTCATGTCTTTAGCCAAAGCAATATCAGGAAATACCTTGGATCGACCTGTTGTGAACATTACAGATGAGGCGCACACTCAGAGCTCCACAAAAAAACATAGGTCATCTTCTGTAGGTTACATAAATATGGACTGCAGCAATCATCATAAATCATACAGTACAATACAACACGTGTGAGGTAGTTCTTCATGTTAGAAATACAACAGTACACCATACATTTTGTATGTATTCTTTATTTTTTGGTCTGTCAATTGTATTTTAACACACTTCAGTGGTGGTTGGATGATCACCAAAATGTCCTTCTGTTTGAAGTGTGTTGCTCTTCCACCTGGATCAGATAAATCTGAACTTGCACAGAAGGACCTCCTTGATAATCAGTGCATTAGTCCTGATCATGTGTGGTCTCCCTGTTCCCAGGCAGTTCTGTGCCCAGCCAGTCCAGTCTCAGGGGGTGTTCTGTGGACACGTGGGAGAGGCTGGCACTGAGGGCAGTCTGCGGGTGATGGATGCGAGGAGGGGGAGGATGGTGGTGGACGTGCGACTGGAGAACAAAGGAGAGAATGCCTATGGAGCCAGAATCAACATCAGCCACAGCCCCAACCTGCACCTCACCAGTCTGCACGTGAAGGTAAGAGCACACCGGAGCTCTTCTACCTGGACTGATACAGCTCCAGATTATTCTAAAGCTTCTTAAAGGTTTAATTCTCTGTGAGTTTAATTTTTGTTTCTATAATAGTTTCAGTATCGACTAGTGTCTGATATTTGATACTTTAGACAACCGCAGTGTGAGGGTAGTCTCCTCCTCAGGCATGGGGCACGGTGGGTAATCCTCCTTACTCACAGCAAGAAGGTTCTGGGTTTGATTCTGTGTGGAGTTTGCATGTTCTTCCTGTACCTGTGTATGTTTCCTCTGAATGTGCTGATTTCCCCTACCATAGAATTCATTTTAGCAGTTGTAGGACAGTTTTTATAGACCTACAGCATAAATACTCTTTGTAAACATGCATATATATGGATATACAAATCATCAACAAAAAGAGTTTCTGAAAACACACCACTCATCTTTTTGTTAAGTCTAAACAACTAAAGTTTAAAGACTTAGTTGATCTTAAGATTCTGTTAGTTCTGTGTGGAGCTAAACAAAGGCATTTACCTGAAGCTCTACAAAATTCTTTTTACATTTGTCTTGGAGGACCATGACCACAGAAGACAATATTTGTTCTGAACAGTATCATCAAGGACAACATTGAGGAGTCAAGATATGGAACTTCTTAAATCCTGATTTTAAAAGTTGCACTAGTGTTTTCAGATTTAAGAAAATGTACAAGGATAAAATAATGAAGGACGATGTGACTAAAGAAAATATCTCAAATGAATTAAAGCACAAGAGACGGCTTATTGGTGACTTGGTTTGGTTTTGGGGCTGAGGATTATTAAATGTATATATAATGTGTATTTTTTATTGTCAGTTTTTGTTTTTTTAACTCTAAACTCTTAACTTTAACTCTTGACTTGAACTGTCTGAAATGAATTGTATGCAGTGAGTGCGCTGGTGTTATGTATGTGTGTTATGTGTGATTGTTGCTGTACTTTTCCCCGTCCTGTAGATGATTTGACATCAACCTGCTATATTTTAAATGTTCATGAATGCCTGCTGTCCCTTTACAAATAAATAAAATAAGAAATAAGACTTTTTTTTTTTGTTTTCTTAAGTTGATGCTTGATATTTACCGTTAATGTTGTGTATCTATCGCAGGACAACTCCGACATCAAGATGGTGTGCAGCCGTGAGGACAAACTGCGCCCTGAGAGGCTCTGCAACGTGAGCGCCCCCTTCATGAGAGCTAAGTCCAAGGTAAGAGCATACTTCTGTACGTACATACTCAATGGAAACTATGTCAGAAGCTAATGCTACGCTTTCACAACTTTTACTGCGCCGTTATGCTGCTTTACCCACGCTGCCTCGCTCAGCTCATAATATGTCGTGTCTCAGGTGGGAATGATCAGTGCACTCAGCAGGCACATCAGAAACACATGACTTAGGCTTAGAAAACTCTACAATTTGAATCAGATATTGAATTAGGATCAAAACAGGCCAAATGAAATAACAGGGATGGACTATACTATATACCCGTGCTAACATCATGGCCATATGTGGAATTTGTTCATATATTAATCCCTGTCTGTGTGAGGCCATGTGTTATTCTCATAGAAGAGGAGCTGCATGTTTGTACAAGCATCATAAAGACTGCAGCACATTGTATCAAATCCCAGATAAATGCACTCTGAAGTCAATTTGGGAACTTTACAGAAACTCCACTATGGAACTTTCCCGCATCTTGTCTCCATGAATGCACCGCAAAGTTCTCTGATCTGGCCAAGATTTTAAAACTTATATCAGGTTATTAATCTTGTTTTCATATTCATTATTTACCTTCTTCACTATTTCAGAGACTTCTTCATTCTAGTCTAGAGGGAGTTTATTTTGGCGTAGTATTTAGTAAAAGGATCCTGCTGCATGGACAGATAATTTCACTATTTTTATGTAGTTTACAGATTTACATGTTTATATCTTAAAATTTGGCCAAGCTTTTTTGCATTGTGTGTCACAGTACGGCATTTATTTTGTTATTCGTCTGTCACCTGCTTGTCTCCAGGGAGAAAGACAAATGTAATGCCCATTCTGTGGGACATTCCACACTCCAGAAAACTTGGCCAATATTTAAAATATAAACACTTAAAACTATTTGAAAATGATTTAAAAGTAGTGAAATGATCTGCCCATGCAGTACTTGACAAATTCTCTTCAAATAAACTCCCTCTAGACTAGAATGAAGCAGTCTCAGAACTAGTATGTAGAGAATACATCTGAAAACAACATGAATCCACTTATAAACTCAGCTAGTTGGGGAGATTTTGGAACACCAGTCAGTTCCCTGTAATTTTTTGGGCTAATAGTCGTTAGCATTAGCCCACAAAACTTTTAAATTACTGATTACACTGAATAGAGTGTGTCCTGTGTTAAAGATGAAAAAACCCCAAGGCACTCACTGGTTAAAATAATTTGCCTTTAATAATTTACACCACGTCTTAATGGACAACTCAAAAAGTCTAGAAGTCAAAACCAAGTCGTCTGCTTTGAGTTTGAAGTCATTTCAAGTTTTTAAACCAAAGTACCAAATATAGCTTAGATTTTTGCATTTTATATTAGTAATCAGTTAACTAAGTTGTACTTAAAAAGTCATGGTATGTTTATATATGAGTATTTATAAACCAGTTGTAAAAATGCAAACTCTTCCTTTTAAAATGTCTTGACAAGATCTTAGTCTGAATCATTACGGTCAGAATGGGAAGATTTTAAAATGCAGGTATTTTGTGATGTAGTCTCCACTGAAATGGAACAATCATGTTCTTTGTAGTTCCCTCTGTTTTACTGTATTGTACTGTGTATTACTACATTGTACTGTATATTACTCTAGTACATTTGAGGATACCACAGTACTTCACTTCTATCAAAAGTAACAGAGAAGTGGAAGGGACATGTTCCAGTTTTTGCTGTAAAATTAAGTACTGCATGTACCAACTGTAAAGAGAAAAGTCTTTTATAAAAACGTTTTTTTTTTGAAGAAGAAGAAGCATCAGGTTTTTTCAAGTCACAGGCTAATGACTCGAGTCAAGTCCAGTCATTAAACTTCAAGTCCAAGTCAAGTCCAAGTCTTAGACTATTTTATCAAGTTTAGTTTCAAGTCCTAAAAATAGTGATTCAAGTCTGACTCGAGTCCAAGTCTGACTTGCAAGCCCCACCTCTGGTTGAGCGTATAAACCTTTGTGTGTTCTATTGGAGATCATAATTAGCATGTAAAAGTGACATCTGAGCTAAAGCTAACACACTTTCAGTTGAGATTTCTGCATGTTTGTGGTTCTAGTAAACATCTAGTGACCATTAACTCTACATGTTATCACGTTATGTTATATATGTTATACAGTTTATATGGGACTGGCTTCACCATTCATGTGTGAGTGTTAAAGTGACATACAGGAAAGTGTAGGCTGGACAGATTTTCAAAATGTGGGTGATTGGTAATAAAATTGTGAAATGAGAGCATAATTAAGGAAAATTATTATGTCCATGGTCCATTCATGTTAGTCAGCATAGTCACATTTTCTTTGTGTTTTGGTCATTTGTAAGCATTTTTATTCTGTATTTTACCTGAACCAGTGGCTATTATGCCTCTCTTTACTGTTTGCAGGGATCACATTGGTTTGAAATAAGAACACAAACACATTTCTTGTTTAAAACTGGGACAAATCAGTGGTTTTGTATAATTCTGCTGGGACAGAAGACACAGGGCTCAAAACTAGACCTGACCCTGGTAAACAGGGACATCTGGTCACCATAGCCAAGTCACTTAAAGTGAGTTGTAGCAGGAGGCAGAGACAGAGAATTCTACAATAATTAAAAATAAAAATCTTGAATGGAAAAGAGTTCTCAAAATGTCACATATAACAAGAAGCTGGTTGCTTCAAATGTTGGTTATTGACCACAACCTCAAAACACATGCAACATTCTGATATCATGCCATTCTTATAATATGAAATAATTTCCAAAGGAGATACAAATAGATTGTGATAGCCATAGAGGTTTTATTCCCCACAGCAGTGCCACCCCTGGAGGCAGAGAAAACATGAACGTGGAGCAAACCAAACCACAGGACTGGAACAAGAGACCGGAGATGACCAGCACTCTGCTCTCTGGCCCACCACAAAGGTCTCAGCAAGCAGCCCCAAAGCTCCACATTTACCCATTCTGAAGTGTACCAATATTTTCCACAATTACCATCCGAGCATAAGGGCATCTAAAGCACATATGACCTCAGTAAACATTCTGGCTTTGTTTTTGTAAAAGGAAACCTCAAAAATGTCCGAGTGCATTGTCATTATTTACAGTGGTATGTGTGCGCCGCACTGCTCGTGGTTTCCTTCCATTCAACTAGAGTTTGACAGTAAAATGCTATAAAAGGGTTCTGGGAAAAGTTCAAGGTCTTTTTCATCCATGTTTCGACTTTCAGTTGTCCATGGCTTTCAGAAGGATGAAAATTAGGACTGCTGCCATAATTCAAAATATATGGTTTTCTTTTTGGTAAAAAGCTCTTGGTTATACTTGGTTACAGCAGGAAGTTGAAACCAGTGAATAAATTGGATTAGGGTTCGGTTTGGACATTTGAACCCTTTTCAAAACACTTTCAAAACATAGAATATTTTGTTTCAAATTGCTAATTGCTATGGTAACGGTCCAGCTTTTTCATCATTCTGAAATCCAAGAGACTTTTTGTTAATTCAGTTGGTTCATTGTCAAAGACATAGCTGGAGTTGTGTTTTGTTTCAATCATACTTGAGCAATCCTGCATGTTTTGTCAGATTTCCTCTTCAGAGATCAAAACACTCCGTGCTACCTTGTGATGTCATGAGGTGGTTGACAAGGAAGTGTTCCTGTGTGTTTTTAATGTCCATTCACTTTGACTTGGCTTATTTTGATAGTTTAAACTATCAAAATAAGCCAAACTGTTGCCCTCATTAAATCCTTTTTGGTTTAGAATGGTCTGAATTAGTCCTGGTTTGTTATTGGTTTAGTCCTGGCTAAGACTTTGCTGTGTTGAGATCTGTAGTTGACCATGTTTAGTCCTGGTTTAGTTATGTTTTAACCTTCATGTCAGACAGGAGCAGAGTATGTCTTCTTTAATACTGCTTTAGACCCAGTTTTTGGCTCAGTTATTAACCGTGCTTTGACCTGTTCATTAGTTTGTGGTTACACCTGGACTTATATAGACTCCCATTTCCTGCTGTAAAACATTTTAAAATGTGTGGCCTGAATACACCTCTATCCTCCATTAACTCTCGGTGTGCTGAATGCTCAGTGCATGTTTTGGCTGGTTTCGTCTTTAAACATCAAAACACTCTCCGCCACCTTGTAATGTCATGAGCTGGTACACCTTGTAATGTCATGAGCTGGTAGTCCAAGAAGTGGTTCTATGTGTTTTAAAGTCTGACTTGACTTTTGATAGTTGCCATGGCAAACCACAGGGCAGTTTAAGGACATATCTCTGTTTGCTGATCAGGAGAGTTTGCATATTTCTGGATATTTTCAGTTGACAGGGAAACCAGAAAAGACCATTTGTTGAGGTTCTAAAGTAAAATTACTTTAAGGGTACCTACTGAAGACTATATAAATGGACAGAGTTATCTGCACGTTCCAAGTGGGAAGGGAACATGGGTGTGATTTGGTTCCATCCACACTGGCTTCAGTTTACTATCTATTGAAAAACAGAGGCTGTTGGTGTCAGGCTGGTCATTCATACCTTAAGATGTTCAATTTACCTCGCTATGCATGATCCTGCTGTTTTTGTTTTGTTTTTGTTTGTTTGTTTTTAGATTAAGCTGTTTTGTCCTTAAAGTTACAAAAAAATAAGATAAATTAAGTAAAAGGCGCTGCACACTGCAGGAGAATTTGCCTGATTTTGCCTGTGATTTCTTCTCCTGGAGATCTCTGAGGCGTGACCAGACTTTTTGTCTTTGTGTGTGATTTTGAAGCTGCTGCACTCCTTGTGTGTGGAGTCAGCACATCAGCAATGCTACGATAACACAAAGACACAAGATACAAACTCTATTACTCACCTCTTGTAACGTGATAAACGTGCAGCATGTCATTCACATTATCTTGTCATCTGCAAATAACGATATCCAGTCTACAAAACTGCGCTGTTAATTGAGTTTGAGGTGTTTTTCAAGTAAAAATGTAAAAGTAGATCCTCACGTGTGTCTGTTTCCATCCACACAGTGCACGGATCAAGGTGGAGCTGCAGATTAGTGATAGTGACTCTGTTTCCTGTTGACTTTATTGCTAATCTTTTACGCTTTAAAAATTACATATCTGAAGTATTGCACCAGATTTCACACATAATAATAACACATTTACTGTAGACAGGAAACAGCTGACACCATTGTGCTTACAACTTTATACCCTGCGGTCCTCAGACAGATCCCATTGCAGTCTATGAGATCAGAGATTTTAGTTCTTCTCATGTCTGTGGTGTGTGCTTTTTGTCTAATGGTTAAAAATCATTTAAGACCAAAAAATCCTGTAGTGTGTAGCAGCCTTAACAGACCAATCAGGTGCCTTATTTCCCTGAGGTTGCCAGTGCGTTTGCAGTTGGTTGGAAGGGGCAGGTACCTTCAACAACCTTATTCCTGATTTGCTTCTTGGTTGCTATGATAATCACGCTTGGAATTCCAAAAACGTCACTACAACTGCCTCGATGAGCTTCATTTGGCTGGAGCCGAACACCATGGGTCACACTCCCTTAGTCCACTTCAATATAAAGTCTGTGAAATGAAATATAGTGTTGTAGAACTATCAAAAAGCAATATTAAAACTAGAATCGAAACTTGATACTCATCACATGGGAACAGAAAAAAAAGTGTGACGATTTAATATTGAAAATCGCTTTCTACTGTCTGAAGAATGAGGGTTTTTTTTTGTTTTTTTATTACCACCGTGGTTTCTGAATCTATATTGAGTCTCGAGTTTATTCCTCATCAAAATCAAGTTAGTCCGTACACGACCACATAAAAATTGGGAGTAAACTGGGACTTGAGCAGGACTAGAACCAGACTACGCCAAGTCAGCATCAGGTCTAAAATGGGCTCAAATCAGGATACGTTCGAGTGCACCCTTCGCCTGCAGTCGACTGATGCTCTGGATTATAGCAACCTGGATCGTATTATTTTTTGTGTCAGAAATGTGTTTTGAATAAAGCTAACAGTTGTATTTGATGACAGAGCAAGCGGGATGCTGACCAAGTAATGTCGAGTGGAAAAAGCCGGTCTTTGATGTTAGACTTTGGCTGTGCTGGTATTTTTCTAACAGGAGATAAAAACCTTCTCCCTTAATTGCATTGGAGAGTCAAATCCGTACAGTAAAGTCTATGGAGACAATGGTTCAGTCCAAGGTAGTATAACTTAAAGCAGGCACGAGGTCATTCACAGGGTTATTTTTAGGACGGACCATAAATACAGGGGCCATATTAAACAGTAGCATCTTGTTTAATACTCTGGCAGGGAGACAATCCATCAAAAAGGTTGTGCTTTTTGTCAAAAAACATGTTTGAGTTATTGAGTAATCTCTCTCGGGGCCTATTCAAACCCTCCTGACCAGAGATGGGATCAAATCATTGTTTTGCAAGTCTCAAGTAAGTCTCAATTCCCAAGGCAAGTCCACGTTGAGTCTCGAGTCACTGGCCCATAAGTTCAAGGTCAAGTCCAAGTCGTCTGTATCAAATATAGGTTCGATTTTTGCAATTTACATGAATTCTAAGCTAAACTGTGCTTAAAAAGTCATGGTAGATTTATATAAGAGTTGTAGAAATACAAGTCTTTAATTTTTAAATGTCTTGACAAAATCAATATGGTCAGAACAGAAAGATTTAAATGTACTTAATAACAGTTATTTTGTCATGTAGTCTGCACTGAAATGGAAAAATCAAGTTCTTTGTAGTTGTGAAGTCCGCCGAGATAACTGTTGTTATGATTTTGGGCTATACAAAAATAAATTGAATTGAATTGAATTTGTAGTTCAATGTTTTACTGTACTGTACTGCATATCACTGTATTGTACTGTATATTACTGTAGTACATTTGAGGATAACATCTCACATTACTTCAGTTCCATCCAAGTGTAGTAACAAGTGTGAGCGACATGTTCCAGTTTGTTGATCTAAAATTCAGCACCACATTTATCAACTGTAAAGAGAAAATAATTTTTAAAAAAACATATTTTTAGGGGAAGCATCAAGTCTTCTCAAGTCACTGACCTTCAAGTCCAAGTGGAGTCCCAAGTCGATTTTATCAGGTCAAGTCTCAAGTCCTAGAAATAGTGCCTTAAGTCTAACTCAAGTCCAAGTCACGATTTGCAAGTCCCACTTGTGCTTCTTACTGTTAGCTGCCCGATTATGTCCAAGGCTCTGCCCACAAGTGTACGTTCCCCTACTCCCACACAGCAATATTTAAAAAAGTGATACAAAACTGTACACAACTTAACAAACCTGATGCAATGTGCAGTGGTTTCATTAACAGGATGTACGATGACTGTGTCAGTTATAGTGCTCTGAAGGGGGAGTGATTTAGCAATGAGAGCTAAGGGCAGAGAGTCCTAGCGGTTATTATCCTACAGAAGTAAAATACCCCCCTTTAAGGTAAAGGAAAAGCAAAATAGTCTGAGGTTGAATGTCTGATTACGATTCAAAATGCAGATGTTTTGACCTGGTTCATGGTTCATATCTCTGTAATTACTCGGGCCTATTCACTGACAGAAAACTGGCACAGGTTCAGTGTCTTCTCTGTCAGCATTCTACATTGGATTTTTACTTAAAGTTATATGGGCAAATAGGTCATCTTTCATTCTTTCATTATTAAAGACACAGTATGTCACTTTCTGATGGATGATTCCTTTGAAATAGAAAGTTAAACTAATGTTTTTGAACGTTCTCCATGAAATTAGATGTGTTTTATGCCATAATGTGGAGTATTACAGCCAAAGGAACAACATTTCCATGGAAACAAGCAGCAGGTTTCCGGAGATGTAAGCCCACTCACAGTAAAGACTAAGGACACAGGTTTTTCAATGCAATGAACAGATCCAGGAACAAAAAAGTTACATACTTGACTTTAAGAAACTGAAGAGACTAAAACAAACCGCTGCAGTTTGAGTGCTGAAATCATCTAGTGAACTTTAAACGTACACTGTGTAATTTTTCTGAGGGAGGGAACGCCATTGCAAAAAAGCTTGGCCAAAATTTAAGATATACATTTTTTTTTAATTTTTAGCAGAAAATGACATAAAAGTAGTGAAATTCTCTGTCCATGGAGCAAGATCATTTGACTTGACAAGTTCTCTTCAAATAAACTCCCTCTAGACTAGAATGAATCAGTCTCTGGTGAGTGTTCATGGGCTGAAATAAGTTTATAGATGCTAAACTTGAGATAAACAGACTTAAAACCTGTTGATGATTAGGGTTCATTGTCTGATAATAGTTCTCAGATGCTAAATTCTAGATAAACATGCCTAAAACGAGTTTATGATTAGAATGAATGGCCTGAAAATAAATTCAAAAATGTAAAATTTTAGATAGAAGTACATGAAATCAGTTTTACATGATAGTTAGTCCATCAATGTCAAGTCAAATGATCTTGCTGCATGTTCAGATAATTTCACTACTTTTAAGTCATTTTCTGATTGGTTTTCTGATCTGGTTTAAATGTTTATATCTTATCCTAGAAGAAATATATGTGCCATTTTTTTAAGATTATACAACCAATTCAGAACTAGTAAGTAGATAATAAATCTGAAAACAAGATAAAGAACCTGATAGAAGTTTAAAAATCTTGGCCAGATCAGAAATTTCCTGTGTGCTTGGTCTCCATGGAGTTGATATTGCTTTTCCTGGGATGTTTCACAGTATAGTTGCAAAAATCAGGCTAAAAACACACATTTTTTGGGCTGCCTCTCCATAAATCTCAAACGTAACTTGACAGCTTGGGTCCGTGGAGATAGACATGGTTAGTGTTTATGCATCTAATGATTTTTTGATCAATTTAATATGTTTTATATGGGAAGTCTTTGAATTTTAACAGCTCCTCTGAAGTTTAATGATGCTTTATGATCCTCGTCCATGAGACCAGCAGCAGATGTCTGGTAAACGTTGTGTCTGTAGAATATAACGTGTTGGAGCTTATTTAGATCTTACACATCAGCATGGAGCGTGTGTGGAAACAGCCAATCACTTGTCAGTATATGTCTCTCGGGGTGATCACAGTCCATATGTTCTTTTCAAACAGTACAGAAGTCAAACCACAGAAATTCATGGTTCTTCAAGTCCGCTGGTGTTTTAAAGGCTTTAGAACATCAGGGCGTTCCAGCTGGGGTTTAGTGCTCCTCGGGATCCTTAGCAGTTCAGCTTTATTTTGGTTTGATAG
>KN519953.1:757-11709 GCA_000787155.1 Scartelaos histophorus | reverse complement strand
AATAAATTTAATTGAATTAAATTGAATGATATATACATATATAGTATTTCCAGTACTAAACATAATAAACATGCTTTTTGGTCCCATAGGCTTTATTTCATACGACTGGTGCAAAAATCCTCTAGGACAAAAACTAGGTAGAGACATTCAGGAAATGTCCAGTCTAGAAATCACTCACTCACAGCGTCAGAACGTTTATATTCTGAAAGCTTGATAGATTTGTACAATTTCACATCTTCCTGTCACGACTCTAGTTCCGCGTGAGCTTGATGAAATGTCTACTCTAATGTGATGTTTCCATGAAGCTACGGCATCATGAAAGTGCGGTGCTGTTTACCGCGGGAACACGGCAGGCTTCATTAGAGAAATATTAGCCACAATACGAGATAATCCATCACTCCCTCTGCCTCCCTCTCACTCCTGCACTGTTCTTAATGCTTTCTGCTTGTCTCATATGTGCAAATGACTCGTTTCATCAAAGTAATACCAGCCTTAGCAGTGATGTAATGCGCTGACCCACTTTTTAGTACGAGAAGAATAGTCCTGTATAATATAGGCGTAATGAGAGCATGCTGACAGTTTAAACATGTGGGTGGTCAATATGAAAGTGGGCACGGGCTGTGGCCAAGAATGCACTAATGTGAATGATACCAGATTGTGTCAGTTTCTCTTTGCTTCCAGTAGGGGGTGTCGGCAAAATTCATATGGTCCTTAAAGGTGCTGTATTACCCAAAATGGACACTTTAATTCATGTTATAATGTTGTAACTTCGTCAAAAACATAGCTGGAGTTGTGTTTTGTTTCATTTACACATGTTTGGGTAACAATTTGTTATTAGCTCAAAATGCCTTTTACTTTTAGTGTAGAGATAGGAAATTCCAGGGCTAAAATTCAGTCCAATCCACTTTATTTCTATAGCACATTTCATAAACAACAGTTTCCAAAGTGCTGCACAAATACAGACTAAAAGCAACAATAATAATATAATAATAAAATAAATACAAATACAGACTAAAAGCAACAATAATAATATAATAATACAATGAATACTCATTAAACACAAATAAAACATATTAGTCCTAAAACAATAAACGAGTAAAATCAAATAAGAGCAAAGCCATAAGACAGCAATAAATAAATAAAACACTCATAAAATACATTAAAAAAAATAAATAAGTAAAAGACACTGAGGACCACACAACTCATGCGGTGTTAAAAGCCAGAGAATAAAAGTGAGTCTTAAGACGAGACTTAAAACACTCGACTGTGGGGGCTGAGGTTAGGGCCAACCACAGAGAAGGTCCTGTCCCCCCTGGATTTAAGCCTCGTTTTAGGCACCACGAGCTGGAGCTGGACCTCGGACCTCAAAGCTCGTGCGGGGGTGTCAATTTGGAGGAAATCGGAGACGTTCTGTGGGGCCAGTCCATTCAAAGCTTTAAAAACAAACAATAAAATCTTAAAATCAATTCTAAAATTAACAGGAAGCCAGTGCAAAGATGCAAGGATTGGGGATGATGCAAGATGCAAAAATTGTCCAAATGATTCTAATGGAACACAGTGGAGCACTTCCTGTATTATCACGTAACATCACAAGGTGGAAGTGTGGAGGTGAATTGGGGCCTTATGACTCTCTATTTCTTTTGTTCATCATTATATTTTGCCTTGACTTTGCTATTGTATGTCTAAATAAATACTAGTTTAAGAGTATCAGTGGTGATATGCAAGGACCTTCAGGTGGTATGTGAATTCCTCTATACTCAGATACCTATATTGCTGTTAGAAATGCCGCTTCTGCAACCATTACCACTACCAAACAATTTTTTTTAGCTCTTCATTTTGGCACGTATTTGAGAAAACACATTTACTATGACTTTATGCGGTATCTAAGCAAAGATATGAGGTTATCTCCAGTCTGATATGAGGTTATCTCCAGTCTTTTGTCTATATTTTGTTGCACTGCTACCTTTCTGGAAACCATCCACAAAGCAAAAGCCGGAGAACAGTTTTTTCTAATTTCTATGTGCGTTTACATTTGCAATATATATTTGAGTATTGAGTAGGCAAAGCGGTGACACTATAAGGCTTTATTTACACTTCCGAGGAGGTAAAACTGTTTTTGTGCATGAAGCTGTGAGATCAGTGTTCATTTTCCTGGCATTAATTTGCAAATCCACAAAGGGATGTTGTTGCTGTGAACGTGTAAAACTGTGGTGCCAGACAAAGATGGCATTAATGAATCTACACACGTGAAAATAATACTGCTCTATATGTCTCCAATGGGGCTAGAAGTATAGTTTATTATTTGTATTTTAAAAGTATAAACATCCAAAATAGTGAAGTCAAAGGTTTTTCATTTAACCACAGTCTCAGCATCGATGGTTCAGTCTAGACAGGCGTCCGATGC
This sequence comes from Scartelaos histophorus, assembly GCA_000787155.1. Classification (NCBI taxonomy): domain Eukaryota; kingdom Metazoa; phylum Chordata; class Actinopteri; order Gobiiformes; family Gobiidae; genus Scartelaos; species Scartelaos histophorus. The sequence goes on along the minus strand of KN519953.1, from coordinate 9,305 downwards.
AAATAACTCTTGAAAATGTTTCACTGTGGCAACCAATTTGATGATGCATACACAGAGCGACCACCTGTCTTTATTTTGTCTGTCTCTCGTCCCACTTCTGCAGACAATGTCCCACTTTTTCATTTGTAACCAAGGAGAGGCTAAGGTCCCTAACTAATATAAATAACAGGCGAGTCTGGCAAAATAAAGGACGAAAGCGGCATACAGTGGTAATGTGCAAAATGTATTTAAACAAGTGTGTTAAGGGGTTTTTCTTGCTTTTATGGGACCTCAACTTTAAGGTTTGACATTAAAGAATTTACCCTAGTATCACTTGGCTACTTTAACCCAAACATACATTATATTATGAGGAAACAATCATGGCAAACTAGAAACCTACCTATTTACTGATGCAAGTAGTAGACATTGCATTAGTATGTTTCCAAATTTGTTCCTCCAGTTATGAATTGTATACAAATGAATAAAAATTTACTTTACATATATTACTGTCTCTCTGTCTGATTGATAAATAATGAAAATTGTAAGGCAGTTAGTAAATTAACTGCACTTTCCAGAGTCCATTCCCCTCAATCTTACCACATTCAACAACTTATTGCTTTGGTCGTAATAATGCACCAATCTTCTAAATTAAAATTCAAAAGCATAAATTACATCAGAGGCAAAGTTAAAAATGAAGCGCTGTAGAAGTGGTTGCATGTGGCTCTCCACATCTCCCCTGAAGATTTCCACTGGTTTTAAAATAGACACAACTTAGCTCATTGTTAAATTAGATGAGGCTTTTATGCTGATGTTTGATTGAAAAGAAGAATGACAAGCTGCGATCCCCCCTCCTGTCCACAGTCATTAAAATGAAGATACCTTGCTCTGAATAATTCACGTGTTGCTGCGTTGGTTGTGTCCCTGCTGGCTCTGGGGCTGCCATGTTTTTACCCACACAATGAGAGCTGGAAGTGGCAGACGTGCTGCTGTGCTGCCTCAGCCCAGTGTCCTCTGCAGAGTGCCTCACGCATACAACATGTTTAACATTCTATGAGACACAAGAGTTTAGTTTGACAACAGGGCACATTATGTACACGCATTATTCTCTTCACTTTTAATGAGAAAAAGACATGTGCAGCTTTTGTAGATGAAAATTGCATTATGTTCTGCACTTGCTCAGTTGTTCTATTCAACAGGTCACATTCATGATACCCCGACATCTTAGTAGATTAAAATGAAGGACAGGCACAATTCTGTGGGGGAATTTGTGGTTTAACTGTCAGACTGCAGATTGGTTGATCTGCTTTATAGTTCACTTCAGTGCCATTACCAGGTGTGGCACCCACTTTTACAGCTTCAGAAAGTGATTCCATTCTTCAGTTGCAAAATATGACTGGACTTTTAAGTATCAGTATAAACAATTACAAATAATTATCAGATTCAATATAAGTTTGGGTATCTAGCTATACAGGTCTATAATGAAAAGTACAGTCACTTCTATTATTTTTCAATTAGCAAATAAAATGTGAGGTAAAAATGCCTGATCAATGTGAGTTAAGCCCCTGTATGATGAGTTAAAGAATCGTTCACAATCATTCAAACTGTAAACTAGTATTATATCTTAGAGCCTCTTCTGATCTGTCAGCCATCTTCTCCCATTGTTCTCACCTCTGTAAATCAGCAGGTATCTCAAGGACTTTTTGTCAAAGCCTGTTTTTCAATAATTTATGCCCAGCCCCTGCTCAACAGTATAATAACACAAACACCAAATGTTCCTCAATCCCCCCAGATCACTGTAGACTTGATTTATTCTGATGAATGGGAGCGCTGGGGTCACACGTGTCCACACATTTTCACAAACAAAGACACTTCCTGAATCGCTTTGACTTGGACTCATAAATATTTAACATACTGCAAGTTTGCTTGACATAACTAAATAACATAAGCAAATTAAATTGAAGTTAAAGGTACAATATGAAACATGAAACAGTCTGACACCTGATGTCTCCATGGAAATGTTCTTGCTTTGTCTAGAATGTTCCACAGTGATAGTGATAGTAGCTCACAGGGTCAGGGTTTGGCTCCACCAATTCAGGTTGGCAGTTTGAATCCCACTCTCAACATAAATTAGGAGAGAGATCAGATCCTCTAACCTGCAGGTTGGCAGTGCAGTTCCAGCTCCCACAGATAAATGCTGTGGTTGTGTGCTTGGGCAAGACACTTAACCCTCCTGTGTGAATGTGTGTATGAATGGGTGAATGGTTCTTTGATGTAAATCATTTTGAGCTCCTTGAAGGTTAAAGCCTAGGGAAGACCTAGGACACGCTGGAGGGACTACGTCTCCCGGCCTGGGAACGCCTCAGGGTGCCCCCGGAGGAGCTGGAGGAAGTGGCCGGGGTGAAGGAAGTCTGGGAGTCCCTGCTTAGACTGCTGCCCCCGTGACCCGGCCCCGGATAAGCAGAAGAAAATGGATGGATGGATAGAAGGTTAAAGCACAAAATAAACATGTGACCATTTGCCACTATACATATATACATATATACCCTATTCCCAGGAGGAAGGAATTATTGAATTTTCGAGCAATAGAAACACCCACAATGAATAAATGCCATGAAAATGTTTAATGTCATATCATGGAACATTCCAGGCAAAGCTATAACATCTCCATGGAGGCAGGTGGAAGACCCTCCACCACAAAAGTTGCGCGCTGCACCTTTAAGCTCAATGCACTGCTGCTGTCATATACATTTTTGACCACAGCAGCTCAAACGTTATAAATGTAGACACACATACATAAATACTGAACCCAAAAACGAGTCCCCTCTATGATTTATTGAAGGAAAAGTCGATATAGTAATTATCATGACAGGCCCCACGTCAAAGTCACTGAAGCAGCCCTATCATTTATGACTAATGCACATCTGATAATGAGATGTAAAACAGAACAATGAATATTTTACTAAGCAGCAGCTGTATTAAAATTCCTAATTCAAGTGCATAAAATCACTAGCCTGGATCCAACTCGGAAAGAATGGAGCCAGTGCAGCCACACTGGTGGGTGCCATTGGTTACGTGTGAGAAAAGCTCTAATGAATATTGGACTTATTCACATGAACAAAGGGGCTGAATCTGGGAGCGTGGGTCATTTTATTCATGTGTACACAAGCAGGTTATCACTACAACTGCACCGATGCAGCTTTTTCAGTTCTGATATCAATACTTTGACTTTGACGATACTTATTAACTGATACCAATGTAGGCACAGAAAATGGTGCTTATTTCCTTAAAGCACAGTTAATGTATTACGCAAGGGATCCAGGTGTGTTATGTAACTGCGTTTATTCTTCACATCGCAACTTCATATGAATAAAAGTTCAAATGTTATGAGATTTCCTTGGCCTTAGACTTAGCTTGTAAATAGTCTTAACCAGGATATAAGCTTAACTGATATCATGGAACCGATACCTGATCCAGCAACTTTTTCTGGATTGGCGCTGATAGTTGATCCCAGTATCGGTATCAGTGCATCACAACGTTAGAATATCTGGGTTGGGTTGGGAAAAGGTCAGTGCCAGCTGGACCAGTCCTCATGTTTTATCTGTGATAGTGTTATATTGTCTCTCTGTTATACTTCAGTTTGCTTCCAGACGGGTTTGTGTTTGTGTTTGAATTTGTAAATCCAAATGGCCTCTGTAGGGCCGTCCTCGCAGCTTTGTCTGTCTACTGCCTGTAGTTTCAGAGATAAGCAACTGCCACTTCTATGCAAACTAAAAGAGAATATAATACTAAATACTGTAGACTACACTGCTATAATACTGTATACAAGCGGCCATACAATCTCGAAAATCTCACTTGCTCTTAAGCCAGGCAAGTTTGGTCCTTTTTAGTACTTATAGTCTGCTGGGAATATCAGGTGCCACAGTGGGGCAGCATTGGGTTTGCTATTGTTGTGTCCTTAGGCAACACACTTCACCCACATTGCCTAAGATGGATATAATATGTGAGTGAGTGGTCCGAGAGACTGATGCGACAGATTGGCAGATTTTGCAGCCACAGCAATATTTATCATATTTATTATACATATATTATATTTATTTTGGGGGTTTTGTTGTGCTACTTTGTATTCTACACAACTTGATGTGTTTGTTGCATTTGTTTGTTTAAATAGCCTCTGGTGACAGCTCTTTGCCCATTGTTGCTGAGATAGGCACCTGCCACCTTAACACCCCCAAGATCTTAGATGAATTCATGAATGTTAAAACCTGCTGTAATTTTATTTTCCTTGCCTGCGTACATTTGAGGCAGTGACTGACAGCCGGCCTGCTCCTATATGTTTTCTCTGCATGCATTTATTTACTGGGCCTCTAATAAGCGCGCAGAAGTGAAGGAGCTTGTTAAACCTGTGAAAACTCTGCATCCTTGAAATGACATTGCAGTTGTCTTGAAGCTCAGTCTACTTAAGTGCATGTTGGACCTTTGATAAGAGCTTTTTTCTCTTTATTTTTCTTTCTCAGGGTCCTGTCAAAACAATCAGTGTGTATTCATTTTCCTCAAGAAGTTGTGCAGTCTATTCAGTGTCAGTGCCAGTCAATAGTTTTGATATTGTTTAGTTGAACCCACTTGACCGTCTATAGTTTAGTTAGAGATGCTGGACAGTTGAGTACAAAGGCTCTTGTGTTGCGCAGAAACACGTGGATCATGCAAGTTCATACGAAAAATCAATTCCAAAAACTATGAGGTAACAGAATAAAAATCACAGATACAGCCTTTTGTGTTTGGCGTTAGGGGAATATTATTGGCCATCTAAAACCTACGATTCACATGACTTCACAAAGAAGTTAAATTTAGCTTTTAACTGTCAATATGAAGAGATCAGTTAGAAAAAGAAAATCTATTTGGAAAAATTGTCAAGTGTTTTTCTTTTTGTTCCCATTTTCTACAAATATTACCAATGACAAAAATGTGTAGTGGATTTTACCAGGAAGGGATAGATTCATATTTTGATAACAGTAAAAATAGATCTGACTTTTGGAAATATTACCATACTAAAAGTAAACTACAAGCCTCTGATGACTTTTTCAAATGGCACTTTTGCATATGAACTCATACTGAGCATCTTCACTGTCAGACTAAAGGCCGCCACAAACTACAGGAGAATTTGCCCGATTTTTGGCTGAGATTTGCTTCTCCCCAAATTCGGGGAGGTGTGACCCGACTTTGTGCGATTTTGAAGCTGCTGTGCCCCTTGTGTGTGGTGTCAGTGTGACTCTGAGCTGCTCTGTCAGATCATAACCACTAAACATCAGCAATGCTTCTGTAACAGCCAATAAAACCGAGCATCAGGGACAGATGTAGTAGACGGGGTGATGAACGCAGAGGCGCAAGAAACAAACTCAGGAAATACCAAAAATAATGAGGTGACTTTATTTCTCACCTCTCAAAAAGTTGTAAATTTAAACTGCAGCATCTCATCCATATTATCCTTAGAATTTATTCTCCGTAAATAATGACACCCAGTCCACAAAACAGCGTTATTAATCCAGTTTGAAGTGTTGTTTAAAAGTAAAAAGCCCAGAGTAGTTCCTTACATGTGTCTGTCTACATCCACACAGCTCAGATCGAGGTGAAGCTGCAGATTAGTGATAGTGACTCTACTTCCTGTGTCAACTTCATCGCCAACTTTCTATGCATTATAAATCATACATCTGAAGTATTGCACATTTCACAAACAATAATAAGAGAGTTTTGTCTTGCATCATAACTAGAAGTGCAGTGCTGATCTTTTGGACACTGAAGTGAGCGGTTTTACTGTAGACAGGAAACAGCTGACACAGGCTGTAGTTTATGGTCCACAGCCACATCCCGCTGCAGACTTTGCAGTCGGAGATTTAAAATCTCATAAGATTCTCCTTGTCTCTGTTGCACTTTTAAAAATTGTTTAAGACTGAAAAATCCTGTAGCTGGCCTTAATTTAACTGAAGTCAAATGTAAATGTATTTTTTGTTAGACTATTATAGGTTATTATCAAGTGAAAGACTTTATAAAATGATATGGCAAATTGTGGATTTATTTCCTAACCAGTAATGAAAAGGTTCAGCATTTGTGGATTTTCAGTTTGGATATTTCTTTCAAAAACAGCAAATCACCCATAGAGTTCTATAGGCCACCACCCTCCGTCTGAAATGATAACATCATATTCAGTGCGGTGAACGCAATAGGAACTTTCTCTGTATCTGTGCTCACTCGAGGCAAGCCCCACACCCAGACATATTTTTCAGGTCTAAAAAGCAGGTGTCTGAAGAAAGTGTTTTCTCCTTGTTTTGAATGATTGTTTACCTTGTTTACGCAATAATCATATATTATGTAATTCATTTGAAAAACACAGTGATCTCCACAAACTACAGACTGTTTGTTAAATGAGATGACAGCTGGCTCATACATCAAAACCATTTGATTTAACTCTATGTGAACTAGGACTGAACATTTTGGAAAAACAATCTAATTAGAATTTTTCTCATAAGCACTGAGATTTAAAGTTCACATTTTAAATTTGTCCATGAAAAAATGTTAAAAGACTGACATGATATGAACTGAAACTAATACAAGAATGACATGTATGTACAACATGTACAAACATGTTTGTAGATTATCAGTTATTCAGAAATTATGCTTAAAGCTAAGGTCCTAAGGTAAACCCCACACACTCCACTTGTCTGTATCTTCAGAATAGTAAATGTAAGGTATTCAAAACATCTGTCCTTGAATGACAAATATGCTATAGCTTTTCATTTTGCGACTCTGCATAAGTTGAACCTTTTCCAGGGGAAACTCAATTCATTTAATTGTACATTGGAACTGCAGTCCACACAAGGCCACAGCACGCCTCTGGATCATTTTCAAGGCTGTTGTGTAGCAGCTCAAATCCAGTGAGTGCTTTGTTTTAGAAGAGCAAAAACAACAACAAGAAGTCGTCAAACAGAATTACTTTACCTAGCACCGACCGTCTGCCACTGCCCAGATTAAACCACAGTATCCAATGCAAAGAAAAAACTGTCAAAACACGACCATTGTGCACAGGAGATATACATGTCCCAGAGAAGGAGAAAAAGAAGACGCTGGGGCTCAAATATGCACACGATTTACAAATGAAGTCACTACACAAGAGTAAATTCACTGACAATAAGTGTGGCGCGACAATGCTCTAAATTCTGCTGTCCAGATGAGTTGTGTTTGCTCAGAAATCCTTGGCAACAGCGAGAGAGGAGCTAGACATAACAAAATATTTTAGCAGGTTTTAGGTAGATTATTTTTCTTGCTACACTGGTTCTGGCACAGTCGGTAAATAAATAAGCAAAACATTATGACCACCACACATTGGGTGGTACTGGTGGCCATTCATTACTATAATGTGTTCTCCTTATTTGTAGGACCCTATTAAAGAGAAGGGTCCTACTCCAATTTACATTTTTGAGCATTTGTTTTAACATTATTCTCAGTGAAAAACATGCCTGAAGTGGTTTGATATGTGAGATCCATGCATTTTGAGATCCACAAACCACTATATTAACCCATGCCATTTCCCATAAATAGACTGATACTGATAAGTAGAATATAAAATGATACACTACAGCTTCACAATTCTGATGCAATGTGCAATAGTATCATTAGCAGGATGCACATTGATGTGATGTGATGTTACTCTGAAGGGCGAGTGAATTAGCATGGAAAGTAATGGGAGGAGAGAGAGTGTCCAAATTGAAACTGGAACTAATTAATATGTTGTTTTTGATAAATAAAAAATAAAAGCTAACATGGTGATCCAACAGTTTATAACATGTGTAATACTCCCTCTTTAAGGAACTGGTGTTGGACTGGTTTGTGCAGCACTGTTCCTCTCCTGTTGAACCGCATGATAAATAACCATAAAACTGTCTCCAGTGTTTAATGAAACTGATGTATGTAAGTGTAGCTTTATTTCTCTGGTAATGTAGTCAATGATGCTGAGGGTTAATAATGTGGATGTCATCTGTCTTTTCTTTCTTCTTTGCAAACAGAGTAAACTTTCCGGCTGTGTACGCGGAAGACTCCTGAACAGCAGAGGAAAGTGAGTGAGTAGGCAGACGTTGTGAAATATTTTATCAGGTTTAAGGTGGCTTTCATTTCTTTTGCTGCAACATTTCTGCTATAGTCTGCAGATATACGATCCCGGCCCTGCATAGATTCAATATAAATGTGGGGGAGCTGGCTGGCAGCTGAGAAAACAATACAGATGCTGCCATTCTTATCGACCTCCCTCTCAAATATAACTGCACAATGGAGAGAGGAGATGTGCCATTGTAGGATAGGGCCAAAACACTGATTGCAGTTTTACTAAATTGTCTATTCAAATGAGGGGTCAATGTTACTTCCTGCATTACTCAAACATATGAATTTGAGTTTACTTTCCTTAAAAATTGTATAGCCTCTATGGAAGATAATTTGTGTCATCAGATTTTGAATTTTAAACACCACTGAATTTCTCACTTAGAATTTTTTAAATCTGAAAAAAGATGTTTGAATTATTTTTATT
>KN519945.1:11757-26431 GCA_000787155.1 Scartelaos histophorus | reverse complement strand
AAAGAAGTGAGCACAAAGAAAGACAATGAAGAAGAGGAGTGATCTGAGAACAAACCCGCTCTGTCACTTTCAGAACCAGATTGTCAGTTGAGACTTGCCTTGTTCCTCAAATGTGTAATTAAGACGTCACGTCCAAATAATCAGACAGATATTTACAGTCCTCCACTGTGCTCTGCTTCCTCTCACTTAAAGGTCTCATAAAGAGATTTGACAAAAAAGCAAAAAAATCTTCATAATTGTTTAAACCATGGAATTGTATGGGTCAGCTGTGAGTTTAGTGACTGCATGCAATTTGTGAATGAACAATTGTAGCATTTGCTGTCATTAAAGTTTATTATGCAAAATCAACTTTTTAGACCTTTAACCATATTTTTGTTTTTTTCAGAGGGTCTTAACCACTCTCAAATATCTCAATGTCTCTATAATTGTCGTAACATTCAGAATAAAGTGTCTAACTTCTTTTGCCTGAGGTAAACAATACTTCGGTGCTTTATTTGTTGAGTCTGAGAAAATCTGCTGTGTTTCTCAGTCTGTTATGTTGTTTTTCCCCTTTTTACGTGTAAAGTACCATGTTTGTCTTTGACACAAACAGACCATGCGGGTTGATCCATTTGTTAGTCACACCCTCTGAAAGTGGGGATAAGGCTCCAGGTCCACTTGTCTTTTAAAAATTTTGTCAAAGAGTGTGGTACTGGCTGGCCAGGTATAATTTTCCCTCACCAGTGCTTTGCACTTACTTTAATCTGCAATTTTGTTTTGTTAATCAAAACATGATCCATGTGGGATTCGGCAGTATTGCGTAGTAATTTTTTAACAAATGACAAAAATGTGCTACTCGCTAGTGTGATATGCAGCTCTCCATCTGAGATGCTTACAACTACATGGCTCTTTGTTGTGATGATGTTTACAGGGACATCAGCTCCCACTGGGCACCACCTTCTGCTATACCCTCCCTCCACACACTTACCTGTATCTCTACTCTCTCTCCTGCAGTGAGCGGCGAGTCTCCCCCTGGCCTGAACAAAGACCTGGCTTGCCTCTCCACAGAGCTGGACCTGGACTCTCAGTTTCCCCTCGATGACCTCAAGCTCGACCCTTTGACCCTGGACGGACTGCACATGCTCAATGACCCCGACATGATCCTGACGGACGCCGCCACAGAGGACGCCTTCAGGCTGGACCGGCTGTGACCCGGCCTCCTCCCCGCTCCCTCCACCAGCTCTGTATGTAACCACACTACACCCTGGGTTTGGACTGACAGGCAGCACAGAGGGAGACACAGCCAGCCCAAGTGTCTCGCAAAGGTTACTGTACAAATGTGTTTGATTTACAGCCAGTCTCTCACATGAACTGCTATGTGATGTTCATGCTTGTTTTTTATTAGGCCTTCAAATATATATATTTTTTATTTGACAATTGGCGACATCTGAAGGCAACATATCACAATTAGATTCTTAAACAGAGGTCCCCAATTACCAAATCTATGACCATCTGCTAAAGCCCAGAAGAAAATGCCCTATATATTTGAAAATGTATTCTATTTTTATATGTATGATAATGTCTCTTTGTTTTACTATGAAATTAAGAGCCGAGAGATGGGAGATATATGGAAAAAGGAGTAATATCACAATTGATGCTTTTTTATGGTTCCCTAATCCACCTGTCAATCATGTCCGTTTGAAAAAAGGAAGATTCAGACTTACATCTTCGTAAAGTGTTTGAAGAAGTGTCTATTCTGGATCCAAGGCAATAAAACTATAAAATATAACTTCAAAAATAGACCTAAACAAGATTCTTACGCCCTTTTGAGGTTATTGTAGTTGTCCAGGGTTGTTCTAGACTTAAACTCAACTCAGAGCAATTACAGGGATATTTTCTTAGATTGGACAAGGAAAAAATTAAGCAGCCCACTTACGTAATATGATTTTTTACATTTTGGAAATAGGAATTGTACACGTTTTACTCTGTTGTTACTGGATCTCCCCCTTAATTGGTTTCCTTGGGATTATACCAATCCTTAAGAGCAAAAAGTTTGGGGACCGCTGTTTGAGAAGCTCTTCGCAGTTATGAAATGAACATGCATATACTTGTCAACAGTTAAAAACAAAGCCTCAACTGCATAAAATAGCATGTACACCACTTAGCTATTACTGTTAGCGACTGGAATATTCAATGGCAACTTTATTATGTTTACCTAGAATCTTGATTTTACTCTGAAACTCTCAGTGCTTGAAAAAAATGACTGAATGAACTATTTTAAGGGCACTGCGTAACATTTCTTGAAGAGGGTTCATCACCTGCTTGTCTCTGTGCATGGAAATGTTTATTGTTTTGTCTAGAATGTTTCATAGTATAGTTTAAACCTATCTATTACTAGGGAGACCAGCAGGTGACAGCACTATGATCTATTACAGTTCAGATCTGTGGAGAGTTGCCCCTTTCACAGAAAGAATTATTGTATTTTTGAGCAATAGAAACACCTGTAATGAATAAATGCTAGATATATATAATATATATAATGTCATACCATGGAACATTCCAGGCAAAGCAATAACATCTCCATGGAGACAAATAGGTAGTGAACCCTCCAGTCATTGCGCAGTGCATCTTTAAGATACATTTACATCTGTTACTGTACAAAGTTTAAAAAAAAAAACTTCTGCACTGTTATGTTTGCCCAAATGTTTTTCAACTTTAATTTTTTTTATTTGTAAGTTGTTAAATAGCGGTTATCAGTTATGCATGAAATCACAAAACACTGTGCATACTTGTTTTGCCTTAAAAAGATTTTGGTTGCAAAAATAATTAATATATAAATGGAAACATATTAGAGTTGTACAGTATATGTGAAATATTTTTATTGTTAAAAATAGTTTGGCCAAAATCATAGTCGCCCTCTCACTATCCTTCTGAACTGGAGGACGTAGACACTACAGACGTGTGAACTAAATATATGAATCATATATTAAATCTAATAACAAACATGTTATTTATCTAATGCCTTTTAAGATGCAGAAAGGCACAGTGTAAATGTATAGTGCCCCCTATTTTTAAGTGGAGTTTTCTATTCTATTGTTTTTGTATAGCCTCTAGTGTTTGTAGGAAAACATGGGAAAACTGAAGTACGTTTACATGGACAGTTTGTCATTACAATAATATTTGAAACCAAAACCAGGGGAGATGACGGGGGGAAGAATGGTGTCTGTTGTCCCGTGCCCAAGACTCTTAGGGGCCCAGAATTGTAACCTCTGCCTATTAATTAATATTAGAGCGGGGCCATGTGAGTCTTTTTGCCTAGGACCCCCAAATTCATTCAAAATTCAAAGTTTCATGTGTTTTAAAAAATGATATTGAGCTAGACTAAGGGACTGTGAGGTCATCCATAGTGTTCGGCTCTAGCCAAATGAAGCTCATCAAGGCTAGCAGCTACTGTGAGTATCATAGCAACCAAAGATCAGGAGTGATGGCTGTTGGGCTGTTGGGCACGAAGCTAAATCTGAATATTTTAAGACCCAAATGATGAGCCTGACAGCAGCGGTTAGTGCGCCCATACTCACTTCCTGTTTGTAACACAGCGGCCAGTGGGTTAGCTATGTCCATTTACAGCCTATGATCAAGCTTATTCCTCAGTATCGAAAGTGTGTTTGAAATGTTAGTATATGAACATTAAAACTGCCATGTAAACGTACTGCCATTGAACTTCCTCCTTACACCTAATATAGTTTCAGCTCAGTCCAGTCAAAGGAGCACTGTAGAGATATAATTACTGATTCAAACTCTATAAAGATCTATCCAGATGTTTTATGTTTACAACTTTTTGTTTTCTGTTCGATCTGTATAGAATGTGACTGCGTTAGTGTGACCGTGAACTATGCAAAAAAAATTGATGTCGAAGAGAAATTGTCAAACCCTTAGCGTAAATTAGCGAACCACACACAGCCAGTGCCATGGTGGGACTCGAATGTTGTGTTTTTGCCGATGGGTGAACGCCTCTTCAGTCACAGTGAAACAGAATGTATTTGGTCATGTTTGTAGTCTTTATGTTGTGTCCTTTATGGCTACGGAGCAGGGCTGTGCGGGTAGACTCCAGATACACACTGGCCATCGGCATGGCAACCGTTTAATTTGGTACACAATATACTGAAAAAATGTATATTGATATTTTTGTTTTATTCAGTATTGATACTTTGCAGCTGATGTCATAAACATTCTGTGAGGGGTGATGCCCGTAGCATTGAGCTTCAGCCAAATGAAGCTCATCAAGGCCAGCAGCTACTGTGAGTACTGTAGCAACCAAAGAACCAATCAGGGGCGAGACTGTGTATTGTCAAAAAAACAGAGACAAAAAATAGGGATGGACGGATACCGACACTGGCATCTAATATTGGCACTACACAGTTGCAATCAAAATTATTTAACCCCCTCTATAAATTAGGTTTACAAAAAAAAAAATCAAAACAAGAACAATTTTCATAGCTCAACACAACTAATATTCCAAGTGGTTTCTTCACATTCAACACAAAATTCTACTTTTGATGATCACTGCAGTCTAAGAATTATTCAACCCCCTGAATAGAATTCCTCATAAGAGCCACACTTCTGCAAATCAGATGTGACTGAAGCACCAGATGCAGCCTGCCAAGAACTTCTTTATTTGCTTCAGGTGCCTGACATAGAAGCCCTCAAATATCTGGACTGTTGACAGTGACATTTTATTGCATGTTAGAAATATGGAAAGTGAAGAGAATTGTTCAAAATATTAAAGTTAAAGGAACAGTGGCTGCACTATCTGGACATGACAGAAAGAGGAAACTATCAACAGCTCCACCAGAGTTCTGAAGAAGTAGAGTTAGAAACCCCTCACTGACTGCAAAAGACATGCACCAAGACAAGGTGGCAGCAGCTCTGAGGTTTCAGTTTCCACAGTAGACGCTTACTAAACACTGAAGAGTTCTATGCCCGAACTCCAAGATGTGCACCACTACTGACCCAAAAGCACAAGAAAAGTCGGCTCCAATTTACTCAAAACTATATAAATAAGCAAGAGGTTTCGGGATCCTGTTCTGTGGAGCAAAAAAAAAACAAAGTAAAATTCATACTAGACCATGACTTTTGAACATTGGATTTTTTTTAAAAGTTTTCAGACTATTTTACTGTTTATTTGGCTGTTTGGATTGTGCCACTATTGAACCTGTGGAAATTTTTAATATAAATTCATGGGAAGAGGGTTCAGTTCTGAGTCCCTAAGACCTTGGGGACAATAGACCCATTTGCCCTCATTGTCGACTGCCCTGGTCACCATGGTAACTGCCGAACCTTCCTCCATAGACATACAGGCAGAAAACCCCCACCTTGATGTCACCGCAAAGTATCAGTATTGGAAAGTTGCGATGAAATAGAACTTGAGGTAAACTTCTAAGACAGTCTAAATCGAATGGTTCATTTTTGTGGATATTTGAAGCTCTTGTGTATGCAGTAGTCTTCCCTCCAGCCCTGCTTTGATCTCTGTAGAGCTGTGTGCACTTCTGTCTCTCAGTATTCCCCTGATGTTTGCGCCGTTATCTCGTGCATTGATGTCGCTTCCAGTGTGTGCATTTGCTTTTTGCACCCCTCTCTCCTCATCGGCACTTTAAACATCGTCTTTTGAACCAAACCCACGTGACTGTTACTGTACGTGCACTGGACCTCTCTGCCCTATCTGTGACGAAACCTGCCTTTATGTAAAATAGATACGAAAGATCAGAGTTATTTTTAAAAGTCAAAAACAGATTTAAGAAAATATTTTGTTATCCCGCTGGTGCTTTTCCTAAATTTTATAAAAGCTCAAACCGGGTGATCGGATACTTCTCTGGGATTGTGCGTCATCTGTATTAGGCTTTCGACGGCCCCCTCCTGTGTGCTCCTCATGTGCCATGGCTTTTCTTGTCAAAAAACAGAGGCCAGAAATAGGGATCCACTGATACCGATACTGGCATTGAATATCGCTGCAGATACTGAATGGGTATTGATTTAGCAGATATCCTGATTGGACCTTTTATCAGATGTAATAAAGACCATTTACAGGCTGATTTTGGCCCAGAACTCACAACATTTATTTATCCTTTAAAGGAATATGTAAAGGTGCACTGTGTAACTTTTTGGTTGGGGGTCCGTCACCTTCTTGACCTTCTTGTTTCCATGGAGATGTCACTGCTCTACCTGGAATGCTCCACAATATGACATTAAGCAGCTCTACTTTACATTTTTTTCAATTACAGATGGTTTTATAGCTCAAATTTATCTACAAAAACAGGCATTCTGAGTGTGAGTGAAGTCTCCTCTCCACAGATCTGACCCATAAGGTGCCCTGGTGTCGTCTCCATGCTGTTAGAAAGGTTCAAACATTCCAGACCAAGCAATAACATCTCAGTGGAGAAAAGCGTTTGACGGACCTTCCACCAAAACAATGCACCTTTAACAGTTTTAAGAAAAAAAACGTAATTTCCCTTGCACTGGTATCGGTTCATATTGGGCAGATACTTAAACCCAAAGTATCGGTATCGGAAATGAAAAAAGCTGAATCAGTGCATCCCTCGCAGAAAGAATAGATTTTGTGATGATCCTCTGTTTCTTTAATTATTGATGCACGAAATGGACTGTACTGTTCTAAATAACTAATTAATAATTACTTTATTTGAATCATATTTAAAAACTGTCTCTATCTCTATTGCTGCATTCCATTTATCCTCAGAGGTCCGGATTGTGATACAGTTAAAGTTTATAATGACATACAGCAATAAAACTCATGTTCAAACCAGCCAAAAGAATAGAAAAGACATTTTTATTACAGTTATAAATCAGTGTTTCAGAGTGAGTATTTGCTTGTTGACATTTTCGATATCGCTATTGTATCACTGATTTAGTACCACGATGTATCCACATTTCAATTTTTGCACTTCAAGGAATCTAAAGTGAAAAAAAAAAGGCAGGTACAATCAATATTTTAAGTGCTGGATTTCAAACTTTATTAATACGCAGGGAGGAGCCATGTTGGATTTTCTAACTAGGAACCAGATCAGAGTTTTGAAATGTTGCCAAAAACTCCAACCTCCGAGGCTACCTGGAACACAGCGTATGTCCAGTATACTTTTTTATTTTAATCTCAAATTTTGTTTGTAATTTTTGATTCCTGTTTGCCAATTCAAAGGGTTAAATTTAGTCATACTGGTGATAAGAAAAGATGAATAGTTTGATCCTTTGTAGCAGCTAGTGCACTGCTAATTGCCACTGCTAACGGCTAATACTAGCTTTTTCCTTGTTCAAATGACAAATCACACCATTTGTTTTATTAATATTTCTCTCTTTGATTCTAATATTCAATATTGACCTTTCCATGGCTGAAACGTCTGCTTTATTTCTGTTTGATATTGTCTTCTGTCTCTGTAAGTGCAATGTGAACCTAAACTGCTTTTTATGCACATATGTAAAAGCTATTGTTTGGTATTCAGCTATTCTCTCTGTATGGTTTTATTTGGTGCAGTTGTCCTTTTTCTTGTTTTTGTTTTATTTTAATGTTATAGTAATGCTTTGTAGGTTGCTTTATATGTTGTAACGCGCTTAACCCAGACCGCCATCTCAACTGTTTGACTATTCTGTGGATATTTCAGTGTCCAAATATGGCAAAATATAGTGAATACGTGTCCCTAAATTTTCTCTTAGGGCTTGTACCTGATAGGGCTGCCAAAAATGGTTGAAAATCTATTATGAATCAATACTAAACTAAAAACTTCTACCTGAGAAAGTGCTATGTAAAATTGATTTGATAGTTTATCAGCTTACAATGGATGCTGGAAAGAGCATTTAACTTCACTAGAATAAATCAAAATCAGGTACTGGCCCTTTAACAGTAGCTTCAGTACAAGATCAGCGAATTACAATTTGTTTTTTACCATTTTGTGAATAGTTAACAGGTGAATAGTGTAACATGTTCAAGTGCATATGACAGATTCATATATTTTCTAATTATTCTAATTATTATCTTTGTTTGATGTGATACTATGGATGTGCCAAAAAGTTTTAAATTAGAATATTTCATGATGAATTAAATAACTTGAATAAAAAATAGCTGAAATGGAAATAACTGAAAAAAGGATTAACATGTAATAGGTGGGTATGATTTTACGTGACTTTTCAGCATGTTTAATTCAGACTGACAAAATTCAAAATCAGAAATTCAGATCAAAAACATTCAGGTCAAAGTTCACTGCACATTCTGTTACTATGGGAAATTGCTAACACCAGGGGCACCATGCTCACAGAGGCCAAAAAGCAGAAGACATTCTCGCACACCATGAACAACCAAGTGGGAACTATTTAAATGTGTGGTTTTTATGATTTACTGGTTTATGTTTTCATAGCTTTAGCATCAAGAGTTTTTTTTAACTGAATTTCCCAACTTCCCAACTTTTTTTAATCTGAATTTTTTAACTTAAATTTTGTTGAACTGAATTAAAGATGCTTATAAGTAATGTAAAATCATACCCACCTATCACATGTTAATGCTTTTCCCCCCAATTATTTCCATTTCAACATTTTTTATTCAAGTTATTTCATCCATTATGAAATATTCTAATTCAAAACTTCTGGCCCATCTATACTTCCATAGGATGGTACCGGTGTTAAATATTTATCGCAGTTTTACATCAGTTAAAACAGAATAGTTCTACCTGTAATAAATAACAGGCATTCTGACTGGGAGCGGTGTCGCCTCTCGGTGTCGGTGTCGATTTGACCTGTAACTCGGCCTGGTTTGCTCTCTATGAAGACAGAAAGGTTACACAATGCACCTTTAAACCTTCATTTAACAAATAATGCTGGAATTTAGGTTTATTAGTTTAATCATAACCATTGTGCAATTTAGATTTTCAAGTTCAAGTTTTCAAATTTGACAAAACTACGCAAAAATGTTGGTCAAATCTTAAATATAATCTTGAAATGAGTAGGCTAAACTGTCATATGCACTTCAAACATTAGTTACTCCTTCTAAGCCAAAGTTTAATGGAGCCAAAATGAAATGAATCACAGTGTGTAGGTTTATGCTATGGTGTCTATTTGTGTAGAATATTTTCAACATAAATTGGCATCACCCCCATATTATAAAACCAGCTTATGTCAAAACAAGACACTTTTATTTTCACTTTACATTGAATTTGTTGTTATGAGGACTATTCTGAACATGTGTGAACACGATTACAGTGATTCTAATACCCAATGGACTTTGTAAAGTGTTTTTATACTTGGAACACTTGTGTATCTTAAAGCGTGAACACTAAATCAACTTTTTGTGCTATAAACCGTGTACATGGGCAACTCGAACTGTGTGGAAACCCGTCCAACCCCACTATACAGCAGCTGAAAGTTTGGACACACCTTTTATTCGATATTTCTTCTTTATTTTGACTAGATTTTAGATACTTACAAAAGACGTCAAATATATGAAGTAACATATATGGAATTATGTAGCAATGTTTAAAAAAGTGAAATAACTCCAAGTATGTTTTATATTTTTAATCACAGTATCTTCCCTTTGCTTTGTCGACAGCGCTGCAAACCCTTGGCCTTTTTTAAGTCGTAAATCTCTGAAATTGTTTTCACTTTACAGGAATCGTATTTTAGTAGAATGTAGCGATGAAAGTAGCGATCAAATCAAAGGGTGGATATTTACCAAGAATCAAAAATATAAAACTTCACACTTTTTATGTTTTTGTTTATTACATTCCATATGTGTTCATTCATAGTCTTGATGTCTTCACTGAGGTACTTTTTGTTGAAAATCTACAATGTAAATAGTCATGAAATAAAGAAAACCATTAAAGGGTCTATATTACGCTGTTTTCTGATCTGTGTTCTAATGTTTTCTCATCACAAAAAGACCTGGAGTTGTGTTTTCATTCATTCGCACATGTTTAAAGCAAAAACTCTGTATATTTTGTTGATATTTTGAGCTCTTCTCTTAAACGGTAAACCCTCTGATCCACCTTGTGATGTCATCAATTGGTAATACAGTATATGTTTTTAAACTCCATACACCTTCATTTGAATCATTTGGCTCTGGAATTGCTAATCTCTACTAAACAAATTTAAAAGGAGCTGAAATGAAATGAAAACTGCCGCTTCATGACATCACAAGGTGGAACAGGGCATTTAGAGCTTCAGAAATGTAAGCAGCTTAATAATAAAAGATTACTTAAGCGTGTGAGTGAAACAAAACGTAACTCCAGGTCTGTTTTTGAGAAGATAAGAACAATTTAACAGCCAAAAGGGTCAATTTTGCATAATTAAATAATTAAACAAAAAACTGTCCAAACTTTTGCCTGATTTTTGACCGTGTAGATACTAAAATCATCGAACGCCATGTTGTTTTGTCTGTACAGAACAATTTTGTACCAAGTTCTAATGACATAATTTAATTTCACTAACTGTACTTTTTATCCAGCCCTAAATGCATCACAAAACCTATAATATCTTTTATTTTCCAGAGGGGGATTAGGAGGACCACTATCTATCAGGTCCTCTACTCGTTTTGCATGGGGACAAAAGACCTCATTCAGTGGCAGCTAAATTATCCTCTACTTACTTAACTTTGGTGATTCTATATTTTGTTTTCTGTGTATAGACTTTGCATTGTGTTCCTGGTTTGAAAATGGAACACTGCAGATACACAAACGCTCAAAGAATATGCAAATTTTTGTGAATGAACTAGAGCCCTTTTGTTGAGCTAACCCTTTAAGACGAGCTTCAGACAATATATATAGAGCGTTTTTTTTCTAATTTCTAAGAGTCGAATGGGACCAAAAGAATCCTGAGTTGGCTGTAAATGCGCTTGTTTAAAATCATAATGGCGTTTGCTTCTGTTTTGACCGTACCTGACGCTTTTTCTCTCGTGAAGGCTTCTGTCTTTGTACCTTTGCATTATTCTGATTTGTAAATGACAATAAAAACAAATATATCTGACAATTTAAAGCCTGTTTAAGTCATTTGGTGCTAATTAGTCTTAAGGTTGTCGAAAATCTGATACTAATCGATTCTAAAACTAGTATCGAAACTAAAAAAAGTCACATTCACAGGAGAAATGAACCTTTTAGAATGATCTTGAGCTGTATCAGAATAAGTATAAGAGCACATAGACTAGTATACACCCATAACTGGTTTAGAGACCTGGTTTAGACCTGGTTTAGACCTGGTTTAGACCTGGTTTAGACCTGGTTTAGACCTGGTTTAGACCTGGTTTAGACCTGGTTTAGACCTGGTTTAGACCTGGTTTAGTTGTTATCATTGAGAGTTTCAAAATGGGTATCGAGGGACCATGGAGACATGCAGGTTATGGCTCCCCCTGACGAAGCTGTGAGTCAGATCTATGGGGAGGTGATCATATCAGCCCTGGAATTGCCGATCTCTACTAAACAAAATGTAAAAGGTAATGACATCACAAGGTGGAACAGAGTATTTTGAGCTTTGGAGATACACACAAACTAATAAACCAGTATCACTTAAACATGTGTGAGTGAAACAAACAACTTGAGGTGTGTTTTGGAGGAAGTAACATTCTAACACGGCTTAAAACTCACAAGAGTTAATTTTGTGTATTATAAGACCTTTAAAGAACAGCAACAGCTTAATTTGCTTTGGAAAGTTCTCATTATTATCACAATAATAAGTAACAAGATTCTTATCTTTGGTTTTCCTGTAGGCTTCTAATTTCCTGATAGCTCTAACCTCAGCATCCTCTGTGTTCGTACATTTTAAAGGTGCCTTATCTTATATTTATCTTTTTCACTTTTTTTTCATGACCTAAAGTGACCCCCAGTGACCACAGCCAGTGGGGGGCGGTAGAGACACTTCCCTGTCATGAGTCACATTCATGCTGGTACATATGTTCAGAAATAATCAGAATAGTCTAATGAGAACTTAACAGAACGCTGTAGTTGTGTGAAAGAGATACTAACATTTCATGACTTGTCCAAAATTTTCATTGAATTTACAAAATCACATGACTTTTCAAGGTCTGGAAAATAACATTTTCAATTTCCATGACTGTGGGAACCCTGCATTAAACCTCCTTATCTTCATGTAGACCAAAACAGAACAAGTTACAGGTCAGATCTGTAGACAGGCAAGCAGGTGACTACTGACCCTTAACCAATAAGTGACACAGTGCAGCTTTAAATGAGAGTAAAATGAAGCGGTTAAAAGTGAGTCCTCCTCTCCATCTCAGAGATGGAGAGTGAGCAGTGACATCCTGCACGTGGGAAGAGCAGGAAGAGCTGATGGCAAGAAAGAGAAAAAAGCCTTTAGCAGCTGGCTTCAAAACATAGACTCTTCTCCAAGTCCAAAGGGAAAAAAAATTGGAGTAAAGAAAAAAAAGTCCAGTGTCCCAGCATGGTGTATTTTTATGTGTGTTGAAAGTATAAAAACTCAGATACTAATCGATACTAAAACTAAAACTCTACACCACTACACCACTACGTCTCCATCGTCTCCACTATTTTGAAACTTGACTTGGGACTTGACACACTTGACTTGATGCTTCTCCTAGAAAAATATGTAAGTATGAAAATGCTTTTTTCTTTACAGTTGACACATGCAGTGCTAAATTTTACAGGAACAAACTGGAACATGTCCCTCCCACTTCTCTGTTTGTTACTTTGGATGTAACTGAAGTTCTGTGAGATGGTGTCCTCAAATATACTACAGTAATATACAGTCAAATACAGTAATATACAGTACAATACAGTACAATGCAGTAAAACAAAGGAAACCTGACAGACCAAATAATCTAACATTGTTCAATTTGAATTTGAAAGGAAAAATTATAAATATGCCATGACATTTTAAGTACAATTTAATTATAAAATTCATATAAACAGCAATAATCTAAGCTATATTTGGTATTTTGGTTTAAAGACTTGAAATGACTTGAAGCTCAAAGCAGACGACTTGGACTTGACTTGGGCTTATGGGCCAGTGACTCAAGACTCGACTTGGACTTTCCTTTCTTGGATTTGAGGTCAAAGACTTGGGACTTACTTGAGACTTGCAAAACAAAGACTTGGTCCCACCTCTGGTGTTTGAAATTAGTTTGAAATGTCAGTATCTTGACAACACTGACATTATTATATTGCATTATTGTTTTAAGCTGATTCCGTCTGCGTTTGATAATTCAGTAAATGAACCGTGTGTTTTACTCTGCTGTGATGCTTGTGGGGCATTAAGGCCGGGGGCAGTTTGCACTTACGCATAACGTGCGCAAATAGAAAGGGATTTCTTCCATGGGCTCTTAGCGCCATCTGCAGACCAAAATCAGATATTTCACAAATTCATGTTCATGTTGTCTTTGAATTTTAGTGACTTTTTGGACAATTTAAAAATTTTAATTTAGATTTTTAATGCAATACACACAACCTAAATGTAAATAAATAAATAAAACATGCTTTTATATTAATCTATTTTTGAGCTAAAACGTTTCATACTGTGGCTAAATGACATTGTACAGGGCAAAACAAAGACTTGGTCCCACCTCTGGTGTTTGAAATTAGTTTGAAATGTCAGTATCTTGACAACACTGACATTATTATATTGCATTATTGTTTTAAGCTGATTCCGTCTGCGTTTGATAATTCAGTAAATGAACCGTGTGTTTTACTCTGCTGTGATGCTTGTGGGGCATTAAGGCCGGGGGCAGTTTGCACTTACGCATAACGTGCGCAAATAGAAAGGGATTTCTTCCATGGGCTCTTAGCGCCATCTGCAGACCAAAATCAGATATTTCACAAATTCATGTTCATGTTGTCTTTGAATTTTAGTGACTTTTTGGACAATTTAAAAATTTTAATTTAGATTTTTAATGCAATACACACAACCTAAATGTAAATAAATAAATAAAACATGCTTTTATATTAATCTATTTTTGAGCTAAAACGTTTCATACTGTGGCTAAATGACATTGTACAGGTAGATAAAGACATGCACATCCAACAAAAACTGTGAAAGTGTGTTGTTCCACAGACAAAAACTATGCAAAAGAAGAAAGGACCTATGTGACACAAAACTAACTCTTGTGGCTTTAAGCCATCACTGTTATCTCCTCAAAAACTTCCCTGGAGTGTTTTGTTTCATTCACACATGTTTCTATGAACTCCTGTTATCAGTCTACATCTCCATGGCTCAAAATGCTTTGCTCCACCTTGTGATGTCATGAAGTGGTTGTTTTTAAGAGAACAGCTTTTACCTTTAGTTCAGTAGAGATAAGCAACAGATGGGCTGAAATTGTCTAAATGATTCAAGTGACGGTGTATAGAGTTTAAAAACACAGTGGGATACTTCCTGTACTATGACATGACATCACAAGGTGGAACAGAGTGTTTTAGTTTTAGATTAAATTTACAAGATTTGTGTGTTAAACGTGTGGATGAAACAAAACACAACTCCAGTACTTTTGGTGCATAAACATTATAACATAGATCAGAAAACAGTGTAATATGAGTCCTTTAAAGGTGCACTGTGTAACTTTCAGGACGAGGGTCTGCTACCTGCTTGCCTTTGTAAAATTGTGTAGTTTTGCTGTGGAATGTTCCACAGTATGGCATTAAACGTATCCATCTTGCATTTATTAAACAACGGGTGATTTTATTTCTAA
>KN519945.1:0-11718 GCA_000787155.1 Scartelaos histophorus | reverse complement strand
AGACCTCCTCAATTTTTACTTGGCTTGCTGGCATCACATGTTTGTCTCCTTAAGCTTAATGCCATACTGTGGAACATTCCAGCCAAATAATAACATTTCATAGAGGCAAGCAAATGATGGGCCGTACACTGGCAAAGTTACACAATTGTTTATGTCCTTTTGCTCTAAATCTCCTCAGAAATGTCTACTCTTTGACAGTACTGCTGCCTTCACTGCAAATTTCTCTGATCTGGCCAAGATTTCAAAACTAATATTAGGTTATTAATCTTTTTCTCTTTTTTATTCATCAGATGTATTATCTATTTACTAGTTATGAGACTGCTTCATTCTAGTCTAGAGGTTTAAGATAACTTGTCAAGTAAAATGATCTTTGCTGCATGGATAGATTATTTCACTATTTTAAGTCATTCACTGATAGGTTTAACTGTTTATATCACACATTTTGGCCAAGCTTTTTTGCAGTAGGTGGATGTTTACTTGTGTGCGTAATGACGTCGGCAGCTGCGTGCGTGCTTTCCCGTGATGCAGCGGGCCTGTTCGTGCTCGTACTGATCTGATCCGAGCGCAGCTGAACTCCGCTGGTGAGTTTGTAGAGCGCCGAGCGAGCAGGCAGCAGCACGGCCAGCCCCGCGCACCCCGCTCCTTCTCCATGTGAGATCACCCGCACGTCCAGCGCTTACACCACTCCAGATATGCTGTTGGAGCGCCCGACGTGTCACCGCAGCGGCTTCTGAGTGACCAGCGCCCCCCGGGTTTGATTTAGGGGGATTCCTCCCTCCATCCTCCGGACCGCACCGAACAGGCAATGAGCACGGTCTCAGCAACCCCGCAGCAGATGAGGGACCGGCTGCTGCAGGCCATCGACAGTCAGAGCAATGTGAGTGCGGCTAACGGCTAACTAGCTCCTTTACATTGTCGCTTATTTGTTCAGTTTCCACAGAGCTGCACGGGCTTATGTTTCGGTGTCGTTCTTGGCTAACAAACCTAACATTATCCGTGAGGCTAATGTCTCTGCTGCTCTAACAACGCAAATTCCTCACCGTAAGACAAATAAGCGTTTAACTTATTGTGTCATATTTGTTAAAGTAACTCACAGTCCTTCAACATCTTAAACTTACACATCCAAGTAGGTCTGTAAGTGTACTTTTAACCGTCTAAAAGTCGTGTTTCGCCTTTAGCAAAGCACCGACAAGTTGAAGTCTCTGGAGTTGACAGATTGGAGCTAACTTAGCAACAGCGTTTAGCCAGAGATGCTCTTTCAGGGAGAGATCTCTCACTACACAAAAGTCATGGCTCCTTTTGTCACGTGACTCTCTGTGGACCAATGAAATCAGCCCGTTGAGGCTTTCTATGGTCAAATCATATTTTAACATGCCTTCAGTTACATGCTGTCAGAAGAATTAGTATTGAAAATGTATATTAGTGATGATAAGATGCTCGAATGAGTTTGACCGAAAGTGGTTAGAGCTTTTGTTATAGTTTTGTAGTAGTTTAAATATCTGAAAGGCTCGAAGATAATATTGATCAGTCAGTACAATTGTAAAAAAATATATATATTATAATGAAACTGTACCCGACGGAAGCTAGTAAAGAGTTAATGTTGCTTCTAAAATTTTGAATTAACCACAACCCTGTGAACCACAACGAAGTAGTTTTATCAAGTGTGTCATCTCTCTCCAATGTAGAGTCTCTGGCGAGGCTACCCGTTTACTGTAATCTACTATTAGCATGCTAACAGCAGCCTAGCATTAACGCACATGCTAGTCAACATATGTGCCTTCTTTTGGATCTACTATATGAAATACTGAACACTGAACGTCTAATTCACTTGCTCTCTGAGTTCCATGCAAATAGATTTTATAATAATAGTTTAATTTTATCGATGCGTGTTACAGCTACATGGCTAACTTTAGCGTTAGCAGCTAAAGTTGAGTCGGAGTTCTTCTCAAGTTAGATCAACGCTAGCAGGATCTACAGCTAATACAACAAAGTCTGACATTGAGTCGTTCTCCCCGTGCCCTAATGGCACAAACAGCTCTTCTGGGCATGTTTTGGGCTCCTGAGCTTTGTATTTTGCGTCAAATGCCACGTTTGTCCGTCTGTGACAGAACATGTCTTTCTCCTTTTTATTCAGCCGTCATTCACAATCTACTACTTCATCATAACCCTTTAGGAGATGATGTTACTGCTCTGAAGTTCCAATAGTGCATGAATCAGATCGTGGTAAACAGACCAGTCAATACACTCGAATGTTTCACATGGCCTGTGCTTTTGTTTGACGTATGAATCACACAAAGTGAGCCAAAGGAGCATTATGAGGTGAGTACTACACAGTGCACTCAGTGACAAAGTGCTGGAAGGAAGAACCCTGTGGAGCAGAGAATGAAAGCTCTTCAGATCAGTCTCTTCTATCTAATGTTACTTGCTCTACGCAGGCAGATTACATGTGCTGGAGGTCAAGGGTCATGTCATCTTTATGGCCTATACAAAAAGTATTTCCCAGGAAAGTCCTTACTTACATTATTTCATTTATGTGCAGTAGGTAACAAACTGCATTATTGCCACATATTATTACCACCTCTACTTTTGTCTGATGAAGCTGTCATTACCTTTGCATGTATCGACACATTTAATTTTCTGGAATTGGGCCAGGAGTCCACACTTCAGTGTGGAACAAGAACCAGACCCTGGTCTGGACCTGGTCTGGGTAAACCTTGGGTTCTTGGGGCGTTCACATCTATGGTTTAATACAAATAGTGCAGCTGTGAATGCAGCTGTGAATTGTGGTCTATATATAAAACAAGTGAACCAGGTCACAAATCATACATTTGAAATCTTGTTTGTCAAACTCTCATATCCGAAGTCTATAAATGCTGAGATTCATGATTTGCTAAAAGGTCAAATCTGAAAGAAGAAAATGGAGGCACACCTGATGAGCTCTGATGTCTGTGCAGCTTGTGTTCAAACATTATATTTCCTCTGTGTTCACTTTATCCTTAAAATGGAAGAGATGCTTTTTCAAATGGCTTGTCTTTGTTCCAGATATGCAACATGGTGGTAGTACTGGAGGTCATTACGTGTCTGGAGAAATATCCCATCACCAAAGAAGCACTTGAGGTGGGTCTGTTGCTCTTTGCATTGTACTTGCATAACAGGTATATACAATATTGGTTATAAAAATATTACAAGCCCTGTATTTTTAAATGATTAGGATGGAAACATATGACCAGAGCCTTCACATGGTTTAACTGTAAATGGATGGGGCAGAGGTATTAGCATGTTGTATGTGATCAAAATGTCCCTGCTTATGTGTTCAGTGTGCAGTTTGATTCTTTTGTGGATGTGAGACTAACCCTTTGTCCTCAGGAAACTGAGACCGTTTCTCTGATGGGACTCTGAACCTAAACTCAAGGCAGGCTAGTGTTATCTGTTTTTTTAATCCTCAGTGATAACATTAAGTCTCTGCTCTTGCATTTGTCAGGGCACAATGGTGCCATTTTGGAGTTTTGGGACACCATTGGCAGTAATGACTTAATTGTCTGAGATTTAAGTCAACCGTATTTAATTGTTGTTTTTCCAGGAAACCCGACTAGGAAAGCTCATCAATGATGTGAGAAAGAAAACCAAGGATGAAGACCTGGCCAAACGGGCAAAGAAACTCCTGAGGAATTGGCAGAAGCTGATTGAACCAGGTGCTGCTGTAGCTCCTAGTGCTGCCCCTGGATCCACCAATGGGAGCTCACATCCCTGCCGGACAGAGCCCGCCCCTCCGGACATCCCAGTGTCGGGGAAGGTCGTCCCGGAAGTCAAGCTCCGGAATGACGTCCACAACACGTACTCTCCCAAAGCGGAAAAGTCGAGCCGTAAACGGCGCGCGGAGAACAGGGACAGTGGGGTGCACTTACCAGAGAAAATCTCCAAACTGTCCTCCTACGACAACTCTTCCTCTCCGCTGCCTAGCAACGGCATCATGTCTAGCCCGGACCGGCAGGAGCAGGAGGTGGTGCCCTCTCCGGAGCGTCTTCGGCTCGACCATCCCGACAATGAGAAACTGGGACGGATCCCTGTGAACCCTGTAAAGCCTCGGCCCAGCTCTCCGGGAATGGCCAAACTCCCGAGCACTTCTGCTTTGATCAAAGCTGCGGTGCTCCAAAAGGCCCGGCTGGACGACACTGGAGGAGGGGGCTACCATCAGGCCCGCAGCCCTCGGAGCGTGAAGCCGGACGCCAAATGTCCCGCCCCCTATGCACTAGACTCTCCACTCTCTGTGCCCTCCCCATCACAGCCCCTCTTCACAGACAGACTGCCTCCTCCTCAGAGGGCTTCTACTCCACACTGGTCCTCAGAGAGCTCCTTACAGGACACGTCACATTTAGAATCACCTGTCGTGTCTCCAGCACCAGACCATCTCAGACCTTCAGTATCTGAGGACTCTGAACACTCTCTGCTGCCCAACACGGGCCATAAACGAAGGAAATATCGCTCTAGAGACTACGCTGTTAATTTAGACGGTCAGAAATTAGAAGATTCAAGTAAACCAGTGCGGTTAAAAGAACGCAGACTTACCTTTGACCCTGTCACTGGGCAGATTAAACCTTTAGTCCATAAAGAACAGACTCCTTCTGAGGAAACTCTAGTTTCAGAACCCCAGCAAAGAACTGGAAGCACTGCCCACCCTCCCCCCACAGCAGCCAGTACCACAGCCCCCCCCAGCCAAGGCCCCAACCCTTTTCAACAGACCAACTGGAAGGAGCTGTCCAGGAACGAGTTTATTCAGTCCTATTTAAACCTCCAGAGCAACGTGCTGACGTCGTCTGGAGTGCAGGCCCCCAGCGCGCACTTTTTCATGTCTGAGTACCTTAAAAGGGAGGAGAGGGACGTGGTGGAGCCCCGGCACACGCACGTGCTGGAGCCGAACGGCCCGGTGCAGGCGTTACCGGGGGTAACGCGGGAGCTCACACAGGAGGACATGGACAGGATACATACAGAGCAGTGGCCCGGGGTCAACGGCTGCAGGGACTCCCAGGGCGCGTGGTACGACTGGACTCAGTGTATCTCATTAGATCCTCATGGAGACGAGAGCCGCCTCCACATCCTGCCCTACGTCTGCTTAGACTGACCCGCTGTCCACTGTGAGCCCCGCACCGCAACATCGCCCCAACTCTTCTCTCATGTTTGGTAAAAAAAAAAAAAAAAAGAATATATGAAATTAAAAAAGTGATAGTTGAGTTTGTAATCTCAAGGGCTGTTTCTGTTTTTTTGTTTTTTCAAAATAAAAGCCACAGGAAAGATCAGGCCATTGTCGCGGTCATGCTGCCACTTAAATAGAACACGTAAAGGGGGACATGGTTCTTCTGGACTTAAGGCAGTCTGAGGTCGGTGAAGGCTCTTATAAGAAAACCATGTACTAGAAAACTACCTGCTGTTGACAATAAAGATGCACCATGTAACCTTTTAGTTGAGGGTCCATCACCTTCTTGTTTCTGTGGATATGTTATTGCTCTGCCTGGAATGTTCCACAGTATTTTATTAAATCTTACATTTATTCAGTTACAGATGGTTTTACTGCATAAAAATACTATGGAAAAAATCAGTCTAACTGAGCAGGGTCACCTCTCCACAGATCTGACCTATAATTTGGTCTGGTTTTCTCTCCATTAAGAAAAGTTTAAATACCATACTGTAAAACATTCCAGACAAAATCCGATCTCCATGGGGAAAACATTTGATGGATCCTCTGCCAGAAAAGTTACACAATGCACCTTTAAGCACCATTTAGATGTTTAAACCAACAATGATTTGACCGTTTCACAAAGTGGCCATTAAAAGACGTGCCTTTTTCGAATGAAAGCTTCAATAAATCTAAATCTAATGAATAATTTTATCTACTGATTAAAGTGCCTATGACAGGTTGGATTACCCTTTTAACTAAAACACAGACGATTAGATTTAAGATTTTACAAAAATATTAAAAATTCCTATTTTGGCTGTTTTGGTAGGTTTAACTTCCTGGTTGGAAATCATGACATCACACTAGGGAATTCCATTATTGTCACCTTGCAACCATGTTGTACACTGTATGTACAAAATCTGTTTCTTGCCAATGTAAAGTGTGATGAACTTTTGAACAGAATTCTCTGTGTGATGTCATCCAAAAAAAGAACTAAAATAAAGCTCTCCACTTCAGCATATTTTTCAAACTTTTCACAAACTGCTTCTTGATTTGTGCAAAACTATAATTTAAAATTACAACAGGTATTTTTCCGCCAAATGAAATAAAAAATAAGGAGTCATCAGAACCTGTGATACGCACTTTAACAGTTTGAGTTTGTCGTGTGGTTAAGAAAACCTGGAGATACCATTACATAATCTGGAGTCACTGTAGACGTTTATGAAAGACAGACCTTGCCATAGTGTCCCTGGGGTGCCATTGTCCTCCTTTTGCTTCTGTTGTTGTTTGAGGAAGTAAAATTAGACCAAGGGGGGGCCGGGGTGTATCTGACCTGTCCTACACCAACTCTTGTCCCAAAAACCCGTCTGACCCCGTGAGACTGCCCCCCGGTGGTTTCGAGGCTGCCCACTCAAGCTTTATGTGAAAAAGATAAATTATAAACATTTTCATCTTATTTATTTTGACCAGTTCATTTATGGGTTGTTCATAAACGCAGACTTTTTTTTTTTCTTTTCCTGTTGACGTTACATTGTTGTTCGCCTGATTTCCAGTGTGCTTTTGGGCAAAACATTCCATATCTTGCTTTAGCTACGAGTTCGACACAGGAATATATTTTCAATTTTCTCATTTCAAAATGGTTCTAAAAGTCTTCTTTGTGGTATGAAGTTGCATGAAAAGCTTGTGGACAGGCACGGAGTCATTACTTTTGTTAGCGTTTTCTTGGTCGTCTCATTACTGGTAACGACGTTTAACCAAAATTAACATGATTACAAACAAGTTGCATTTCTTGTAATGTACTCTAAAGTTTGCACTATATATTTAGATTATATTATATCAGAAAAATGCAAAGAAATTTCTGTAAGTCTAAACAAATTTCTAATTTCTGATAATTAAACATGCCCTTTGTTATTGTATTGATTAATGCTTTACCACATCACAGTTAAGACACAGTGCTAGTCTATCAGATATTTTCTTAAAGATGTACTATGTAACTTTGTGGTTGGGGACGGTCTCCTGCTTGTTTCTATGGATATGTCATTGCAATGCCAGATATTTGCCACAGTGTGACAAACCAATAACATCTCCATGGAGAAAAGCAATTCTCAAACCCTCTATCAGAAAACCTCCACAATGCATCTTTAATATCGATTGTACTTTGTGCGCATTTCATTACAATTATTAGAATGTGTTTCCACATGGTAATATTTTTCATAAATTACAAAAACACGTATTTTAAAAAGTGTTTACAGAGGCAGGATATTTAGAAATGAGATTGTATTTGCAAAAAGATTCTCTCAAACCAGTTAAATATTTGTTTGTGAAAATAAGCGGCCAATCAGAACCGTAATTACTGTAGCATAAAAATAATGAGGACTCAAGGGACAGCGATGGAAAAGAAGCACAGAGCATCCATTAACAAAACTAGTTCCAATATCAACATGGAGATTGCGTCAGGAGGGCCTTGTAATTATCAAGAAATATTACTCTATAGGGCTGCACAATTTTAGTTTAATAAGAGTCAAGACAAGAGAATAGTTAAAATCCAAGTTTTTCTGACATGCACAGCAGTAAGATTTTAGATTTATGTTTAAAAAGAACGATTGTGTTGAATTCCGCATTGTAAACTACTCCAGGAGCAGGCCCGTCAACACAAATTTAGGGGCTCAGGGCAAGTACCCTCACATGGGCCCCCCTAATATGAATGAATGTGCTGAAGGCAAGTATTGAGATGAGATTTTTGATGTATGCTTAAAAAGTAGGACTGTATTGAATGCCACATTGTAAACAACTCCAGAACGTGTTACCATTTGAGATGGAAATATGAAGTGAAAAATGGCCTAAACTACGTGGACTAAAGACAGGATATTTTTAAAAATATATCTAATAGAAGCTTTTGTGATTTCGTAAATGTACCTACTCAGATTGCGATTTTGATTCATTAGCTATTCATTATGCAGCCCTTTTACTATAAAAACACAGAATATTTCCCAAATTTACAGTGAAAATTGCACTTGAGGTAGTCCGTATTAGATTTGATTTCAGCGTGTGGTGTGGGTATTTTGTTTACAGCTTTGTAGCCTTGATAGCGTCTTTGCTCATTCTGAATGCCAAAATATACGCTATAATGCACTATATATGAATACAATGTAAACAAGTGAATATCCGGGATTTGGTGAACTGTATACAGTATTAATGATGATTGAAAAAGGGTTCAATTTTTCTTCAACTTTCTTGCATTGTTGGTGCTATAACTTCTTTATAAGTCTGAGAAACAGTATTATAATGTAAACGGAACTTGCCACCTGTCCTCAAGCACTTCATGCAATTTCTTTTACGAAAACTTTACGCACACAATTCTACGTCAAGTTTGAACGCTACCTTTTCATTTGCCCTAGCTCTTAGTTGCCTTTTGAAAATTGTTCCAAATTGTATTGAGTTGGATGGTTGATTGTACAGGGTCATATGTAAAGAGTCCTCTGTGGAAGTTCTTCCAGCCCCGCCCACTTCGAACTCCGCTCTGGTTTCGGAAGTACATTTTCCGTTCTTTTTTCCCATAGAGTTTTCAAAGAATTCAAATATTGAGAATTGAAAAGCACGTTTACAAAAGGATGCACTTAAACAGCTTTTTTAGTTCAAGTTACGATACTGTGGGTGTAAGTATCTGCTAAAACCTGATACCAGTGTAGTTTATTTCTTTGGAACTGAAATAAAAATAAGGCAAAACTGATTCAAACAGTTCTGTATAAAAGGAAGGTCAAACACTGAAACTTTCTGGGTCAACTACTGCCAGTAAATAGTCTTTTTTATATCCGTTTATTTATTATTTAACAAGGATATCGACTGAACTGATATTTGGAAGCCGATACCTGAACATGCAAATCAGTACCAGTATCACTTGGTGTATCCCTAGTTTAAAGTGCTAGATTTAGTGCGAAATACTTTAATAACTTTGCGGTTTATAAAGTTTCAGAAACATTTTAAATAAAAATAGGTATTGTGGTCGTTAGTTGCCACATAGCTGATAAACCCTGAGCAGGCTTTCAAACTCTAATATTCATTTTTTATGGGAAGTCTATGGGGTAAAATGAACTGACAATATACTTCCAGAACCAGGAGGTGGGCGGTCACTGTTAAGCTCCATTTCAAATAAGTTTAGGATGCTGTTGAAGTAGCATTTCTTTGCTTTTCTAATCATTTTTCCCACCTAAAATCTGCCTCCTTAGCTGTCAAAGTCCTTACATCCTTACCAATGTGCCTTGGTGAAACGGTAATCTAGGTTGTTTTGTTTTTTTTGTTTTGTTTTTGCTTTGGAACACGCCTGTCTGCCCGTACGTCCCTCTCCCCTTTCCAAAGCCGGGAATTATGAAATATTTATGTGCAAAATTCCGAAGTCTCAAAGTGACGCCGGTGTACGCACAGTTAATATGGGACTATGGGACAATAAGGACAACTGCACAAACCGGACACAAGCTCGCAATAAGAGGAAGAAGAAGAAGAGGAGAAGGACTCGGAGGGTGGACCTTGGGCATCTTTATTTGTTCAGTGTTTAACATCTCTCAATTGTTTGGAAAATAAAATGATCTGATTCTGCAACGATGTGATGGAAGCCTGTCATTCAGAGTCCAAAATCCTAAGTGTTCATTAAAAGTGGGGGATATTGTAAATGCCTAGAAATATCACTGGAACTTTTCTGGTGGAGAGTCTGCCACCTGTTTGTCTCCATGGAGATGTTTTTGCTTTTTCTGGAATGTTCAGGTAAAGCATTAAACATGTCTATCTTGCGTTTACTCGATAATAATTGTTTTTATTGACCTGAAAATGATCTTGACAGATCTGACTTATAACTTGGGTAATGCCGTACTGCGGAACATTCCAGGCAACATGTCCATGGAGTGAAGCAGGTGACGGACCCTCCACCAGTAGTTGCACAGTGCACTTTTAAAGAACTGTATGTACATGTACATTTCGTTTTAAATTTCATTAACATGACCTGTGCCCCAGATACGAGGTAAACATGTTCAGATCAAATATAACTCTTACTGATTACAATTTGACTGCATTTAATGACTGATTCATGGTATAATTTGGTGTTTTGGTTTAAGACAATTATCCAATCAGAACGCAGAATGAGCCTCACGTGAGTCATTTGGGTTGCCAGGTTCAAAGCTGAAATCCAGTTGGTTTAAACGTAAAAACAGAGGTGTAGTATCAGATTCTGGGGCCTGGCTACGAATCATCTTAGTGAGCCTGCACTATATGTTGTCTAAAGAAAACTGCATGCACATAACAGACTTTTTAAGGGGCCCCTTCTTGCATTGGCCCTCCTAACCCTGCCCAGTGAGAGTGAGACGCCCCTGCAAAAAACACTCAGAAAAGTTACATAGTGAAAGTGAAATTGTTTATAAATTACAAGCTTTGTTTAGATCAGGGGTCTCCAACCTGCAGCAAGCTGTAATTACCACCGTAAATGTTATTTTGAACTTTGTGCGCTAATAAATGGATAATGGTTTTATGTTTTATTCCATCTAATTGTACAACATCTAAGGCTTGCCCTCTTATATCAACTCAATTTCTTGCGATCACTAAAATAAGTAGCTCTGCAGCATTTTCATTTAGTAAAGGCAGCTCACCGGATGCAAAAGGTTGGAGTTTCCTGGTTTAGATGGTGATTTTATTCCCCATTTAAAGCCCATATCCACCTAAGGGAATGCACTGAACTTTATGAAGCACTCTGTAGGCTACGATATACCACGCTGAATGAAACAGAACACTTGTTTATGATATAGCTGGGATAAAAGTTCGAAATGCTTGACTATTTTTAGATATAACATTATCAGGTCTGTAGGTCTGACCAAAGTGTGCATCAGACTAACATTTTATTTAGATTTATTGAGAAGGATTTATATGAGACAACAGCAGAAAAGAGAAGTGAGTGAGCATGATTCACTGATGTTTAATCTGGCTTCAAATAAATACTTTGTTTCCTCGTTCTTTTTTCCATATACGACTCACTGACATTACACCTGTCCAATTGCAATTATGCGTCTGACATTGTAAATATTTGAAAAAGTTCAACAGAAACACAGAGATATGTCATAGTTTTGAGCTGTTGCCGCGCCCCCTTTTTAGTCAAATAATCAGCAGGACATGTCTTTAGTTAAACACGATTTTCTTTAGTCGGCTGCAGCCAGTGGTGGAAAGTAACATATATAAAAGTATATAAAAGAATAAAAGTTAAAGTACAGAAATTTGAGGTATCTCCACTTTGCTTAAGTTCATTTTATAATGAATACTTTAAATTTTGCTTGAGAACGTGTATTTGTACTTTTTACCCTACTACATTTTAGATCTAGACTGAAAAGTAAAAAGTACTTTCAAATGGCTGAGTTAATTTGAGTTTCCGTCCCAACAAGCAAACCAAATATGCAAGAACAGCTTAAATAAATAAGAAAGCATTTAAAACCAGCTAAATTCTTTATTAAAATAACTACATTTCATCCTTTAACTCATCGAAAAGTAAAATACTTTTACATTTTTAAACAGGT